>CAEGAF010187976.1:0-18514 GCA_903067075.1 Micropoecilia bifurca | reverse complement strand
TGTATATGATCACAATCCTGAATTCCTCCTCCTCCTCCTCCTCCTCCTCCTCCTCCTCCTCCTCCTCCTCCTCCTCCTCCTCCTCCCCCTCCTCCTCCTCCTCCTCTTCTTCCTCCTCCTCTCCCTCGCTCCAGTGTGGCTGTGGCTCCTGCTGCTGCAGCGTCGCATCCCATGCGGATCCCGGCCACAGGGCGGTACGCCGAAGAACCGCAACACATGAGTGACCGACGGAGCCTCCCCTCGCCCTCGCTTTGCATGTCTATTTGTCTGGTGGAGGAAGCTCCATCGTTAACAGATGGTAATGTAATAACCTGACCTCCTGACCCCTGTGCACGGCGCACAACATCCACTTAATGCCGCCCGATATGTTAAGTGTATCCTAGACGGCTTGTCAACAAACACGCAGGGGAAGGCGGTAAGCGACGCGTTGCGGTTGTTTTAACCCCAGCAGGGCAGAGAACATTAATCACAGCAAGAGGCGGAGATGATGATGATGATGATGAGGTGTTTGGTGGTCGGCTGGAAATAGCTGGTAATGGAGCTGCAGTGAGTCGAGGCGTCCAGCTCCGGGCTTCCTTTAAGATGCCAGAACCGGTTCAACAACGGACGACTCGCTGACACTCCTAGACCTTTTCCACAAGTTACTGCGTCTTTCTCGCATTAACTTGTGTTAGTGATGCTTGGTTCTCAATTTACCCAATCAGTTGTTGTTTCTGACCTGTTATGTTGGTTGAGTCGTGTGGCTGGTGCTGATGTCCAGCAGTAATCGAGCAAGAGACAAGGGCACATCCTGGGCAGATCACCAGTCTAACAAAGAAACTCACAGCACAAGCAACAGTAGCTGCGTTTTCATCGACTGTATAACGGCGCAATTTGACATTTCAAAAATAAATTTGCTCAATGGAAATACATTGATCCTAAAAAACATAAAAGGTTTTGGCACAATTAGAGGAAATGCCTTGGGTGTAACGTGCCCCTGTTTCTTTTCGATCTTTTCTAGTCATGGTTTTTGTCCTCAACAATTAATTTAGTTTGGCTTTTAAAACTGATTATGTTCAAAAGCAATGTCTGATTCCCAATTTGGTCATTTTCAGTAATTTTTTGTGTTATTACTTTAGTCAGTTTCAAGCTGCTTCAGTGACCGTTGTGGTTTTTCTTGATCATAAACTATTTTGTCCACAGACGTATCGCAACAATGATCCAACGATACCACAGCCTAGTTTCACTCTCGGTTCACTCCTTGTCTAACCTGATGAAGACTCACTCATGTTGGATTAAAGAATGCTTGAAACAGAGAGTAAAAATGGTGGCTATGACTTCTTTCAATACTAACAGGTGATCTTTTCAAAACCATCCAAAATACCTCGAGGTGACAACATCGCAGTGAAAGTGACATATTGTGTCCTGACGCAGCAGAACACTGGCTGCATTAATATGTTGGGTTCACTTCAGGGTCAGGTTTATAATTAATGTTAATTAGTCTGGATTAATTTAGGCCCAATCCAATCTGTAGAAACATCCTGTACAGGAATTCAAACCCAGGACCTTTTTGCTGTGAGGCAACAGTCCTAACAACTTCACCAACGTTTTGAACATAACGATTATTTCTGGTTACCTGATACATTTGGAGATTGTATTGCATTTTGGGAACATAATATAAGGGTTTGACTTGACTTTTGTCTTCATCTTGTTCTGTGACCTTCTGTTTGCTGCTGTGTTTGACGTCTGAGGAATGAGCTGTGATTAGCTGGGTGTGATGGCATCTCATCAATGTCCCGAGATAAATGATTGTTATTGTTGCGACTTCCACAGATGAATGGACTTCTGTGGAACCAGCTGAGGCAAAAAAAAATAAAAATAAAAATAAAACAACACAAAGGCAACTCTTTGGGTTTTCCTATTTTTTGCAAACTTGCCTCTGAATAGCTTTAATTTTTTTGCTTTCTTAAGTTATACTTTCAAATAAATTTCAGAAAACCAGATTTTTTTATAAAAATCTGAAATCTGTGGCATGAGTTAGTATTATATTAATTTTGTAAAATGTAAATAAAACATATTTTTTCTCTTCTTATACTACTATTAGACTGTTTTACTATTTGTTTTAAAAAAGGGAATCTTGTCTCATTTTCTGTGAAAACTTCTTGTTTGAATAAAATAATTTAAAATCCAAATCCATCTGATTTCGTATGAATTATTGCAAGTCTAATTCTACCCCCTAAACTGCAGCAGACAAACAGTGGTTGCACAAAACATTAAATCATGAGGGCTGAATGCAAATAATTTGCCTCATTTCACAGATTTTTAAAAAAGTGAGAAAAATGCATATCTTTTTCTTTCTACATCAGAGCTACAGGTTACTCTGTGTTGATCTGACAAGATTGAAATAAAGCAAACAGGTTTCTGTTTGAAACGCGACAAAATGTGACCATTTCAAGGAGTGACATTTAGATAATCTATGTTCTATTTTGGCTGACTTTTTTAACACCATTACTATATAGATGAATGTAAATCATAAGAGATAAGCACAATCCAGGCATCAACTTTCTTTCTTAACTCCTCTGGTTCAAAAATTGAATGACAGATCTGAACATTTCAAATCTAGATAAGTCTGGAATTTTGACATAAATGTCAAATGTATCTGTAACATCAGTTGACCAAAGTGTCGCACAATTACACCAACCATCATAACATAAAAGAAAGATTAAAACAGCAGGAACAGAACAGAGGTGAGTAGAATAACAGTGTATAGAAACTCCAGATATCGGTGCCTCACCAACGATCATTTTGCCAGTTCTTTTTATCTGAACTGCTGCTGCGTTGATGATGCTGTGCTTTTATAGATCTGTTGGATTTCTCTGAAAAGATCCAACTTTGAAAATGAAGCAGTGTGTGTTTCACTACAATCCACACACAGACAGAGGGATGTTGTACATGTTGTATCTCCCGACCCGTCTGGTTTCTGTCTGTATTTATTCCTGTCTGAAAAGAAAGGAAGAAAAAAACTTCAAGTGTTATTGTTCCATTTCGTCACTTGGCATAAATAATCTGGTGTTTTGTTTTTTGTTTTTTGCTCTGGCAGAATAGAAGAATACTTATACTTGACTGAAGAGCAGCTCTTACAGTTCATTCAGTTCAATTGCTCTTTTAGGAGAACAATTATTTTCAGATCAGCTGTTACCGTGGTGACCGCAGCTGCGATGCAAATGAGCTGATTGAGATCCAGGGACCGCGTCACCATATTCAATATTTACCCGGTACCAAATTGATAAACCGTGGCACAGGGTTCAACGGCAGGGAGCACCAAAAAATACAAAAATAAAAGACTGCAGTATTTTTCTTTTCTTTGTTCTTCTTCTTCTTCTTCTTCTCCCCCACACCGGCTGCTGCGTTTGGCATTCCAGTCGCGGGTCAGGATGCCTTACGGAGGCAGAGCGGGTCCTCCGCAAGGTCGGCACACATGGACGATCGGTTTCACGGTGAATACCAAATGTAACGGCGCCTGGAGAGGCGAGGCAGGACATTAAAGATGGGGTCCCCCCCCCCCCAGCGGCCCCCCCCGACCCGCAGAGAGCAGAGGAAGAGCCAGGCTGCAGGGAGGAAAGAAAACAGGTGGCAGGCCTTCACAGAGGAAGGCTTTATAAATTATAGGAGGTCACTGACTTCTACTGGGGGTCCCAGCAGTGTCCTGTATCACTCTTATGTTTTTGTTTTAAACACCATGATAAATAACACGGATTTCCATGCTACGGCCCTGTCTTCTTCCTGGAATTTATTTATTTATTTATTTTTATTTTTCCTGCAATGATCTCAGTTCATGTGCCATCATTTCTCTGATAATGAAATCATTTCCTCTTTTCGGCAGACGGAATGAAGTGACCGGCAGCCAAAGCAAATTAAGCGACTCATCTCTCACAAAAGAAATATAATGCTGTCCTTGCCCACGTAATTCAATTGCAATATCTATCCATTAAAGCCACTCGGAGGCATCATCATTTTTCCTGGATAGTCTATTATTATCGTTATTATCATTGCGGATGATTCTGGAGGACGTTTTTATATTTTTTAAAGGTTTAAAGAGAACGAGGCTCAGAATGGCAGAAAGATGACAAAGGGTTAGACTATATTACATGAAGAGAGGGTAATACATATATAAAAAAAATCAAATCAATAATCTTTCATGTATTACTGACACATGACACAGTCTGAGGCTGTGATTGGTCGCGTCCAACGTCCCATTTGTCAGGGGAGCCTTTGAAAGGAGACCCTGCAGTAAAAGGGGAGGAAAAATGATTCTGTCCACTGCTGCATGTTGGAGAAACAAATCAGGAAGAATGTTGAATGATTCATCTGGCCTGTTACTTAATGAGGCCATTTATGGTTAATTTGTACCTTAATTGGTTTGGATTAATTCGCTTTAATTGAGTGTTATCACCTCTGACTCTGCTCATTGGGGCCATGGCGCTACATGAATACTTACTGGAACGTTAATAAACGCAGATCGCCCTTCATTGTGCCGGTAAAGTTTCACTTTTTATTTTGACTCATTTTAAGAACACGCTTTCACTTGTCGCGCATCATCACCGAAGTATTTGTTCAATGTAATAAACAATTATGAAGCCTAAGCATTGTGAAAACATTACATTACATTAGCTGTGTTTCTACTGACCGTATAATTTTGCAACTTGACATTTTGAAAATTATTTTGCTCAGTGGAAACACGGCAGTTTTGAAAAAAGCTTGTTTTCTTTATCTCAAAGTTTGTGTTGCTAGGATCAGTTTATTTCTCAAATCCATTTGTAATAGAAACGCAGCTTATGTCAGGTTGAGTTTATTGGTTCAAACCTACAACAATCAGCATTTACGTCACAAAAAGTAGCATTTGGCTAATATTTTTTGTCCTTAATGCAGATGAACCCCAAAAACCTTAACTAGCATATGAAATTCATACAACAAGAAGAATCACACCAGAACTTGATTATAAAGTTCTTCTGGCTTTAAAGATGTCCAACTTGGTTGAGACAGGACTATGTACAGTAACACACTACGTCATTGCATTAGCTTGACTGGTGCTAACTCTGAAGGGCAGTTTGAGTCAGTTTGAAAAATTTGAAAAGACTCCTGTATCAATCACTTCACTGATATGTGATTTTTACCCAAAGAGATCAAAATTTTCCATGAAGTAATAAAAATCTCTTATGTTAAATGATTTTATTGTACTCTTTTTAGTCATATACTGTCAGTGTTCTTAGTATTTACTTTCAGACATAAAGATTGGAGCCAAGTCTGGACATTTTCCAAGACTTCTTCACGTGTCAATTATACAACTCTGTCATCTGCATACGGCGTAATTTCAGGATCCTATTATAAAATCTTACACATACCTCCTCAAAAGCAGTGGTCCTGGAAATGATGGTTGGGTCTTACTCATAATGCAGGCTCAATACATTTCACTATTTACCACCAAATGAAATTTTACAAGCAGCTTTGCAGCCATTGTAATTCCCAGTGTCTTAGATTAAACTTTAAAGGCTTTAGAAATGTAACTGGCTGCATCAAAAGTCTGTGAACAAATTGTAACATTAAGACAGAACAAGTGTATCTAGAGAGAATTTAAACTAGCTACACAGAGTGCAATCATGTTTCTTTTCAGAAAATTATTCTCTCCAGAAGTTGCATCAACTGCTTGCTCATCAATTCTTGTGCAACTTTTATACAACAGGAAGAATAAGTGGTTGTTTGCTTCCTTTGTGTACTGAAAGCAGCTGTTTTAGGATTTATGGAAGTAAACTCCATATTGATTTATTTACATGTAACAGAAAGAGCCAAGTTGCTCTAATATATGTTGCTGAGCGAAATCCTATTTACCTCAAACCATCGATTTGTTTCAAGTCTACCACTCAGTCGTTATTAGATATTTTTCTTAGATTGCCCTTTTCACCATAATATAACTCCCATCATGTTCAGTCTGTAATTTATTAAAGTACAAGCTTTAACTTTACCTTCATGAAAGTGCCATGTTCCATATTTACAGTTCCACGCTCATTTCTGATGCCCTACCATGAGGTTACAACAAATAACAGCCATTAAATATTTATAGAGGTTAGCGAGCTATTACTTCCAATTAGGCTGAAGACAGAACTGATGGTCTTTTGCTTTTATTTCTTACAGGCTTGCATAATTTGCTTCCACCTCTGCTCACACCCCGGTGATCACTAATGATAATGAGAATCAAGCATGATTAATGGTAATAAGAAGCAATGTTGCATATTTTCAGCTTGGTATTTTTCCTCCTGGATAATCTGGTGCTGCATCCCTTCAGTGATTGCATGTGAGCGCCGCCGTGTTCTCGTCATGTATTGGGTTTATAATGACTGTGTGCACCGCCAGCCCCAACATAAACCTCCTTTCTTCTTCTGTCTGATCTGAGCAGACGCGTCTTTTATCCTCCGCCGTTTAGCCGTTGCTTCCAGGAATAACGATCAAAATAGCAATAAGGAAACGTCGGTGTAAATAACGTCGCCTTTTATTTCAGTTTCTTCGTTATTCTTGAGGACTTCGTTGTTGTTTGGGTAAATTTTATTTTAGTTCACTCAATTAGGATTTACTTGAAATGTTTTTGATGTTTGTCAATGGCAATTTTCTACATGCAGACACATAACCTTTTTTCTTTTCTTTTCTTTAAACTTGCCCCACCTTTTCACCCAACAAATACTTTCTCTGATTGGATTTCATGCAGTTTCTAACATGGTAAATGGACTGAACCTGTGCAGTATTTCACATTTCTTATTAATGGAGACATCATGATTCACCATTAGCAGATTAGCAACAAAGATTATTGGAAAGGCAGGTACAGAGACCAATCATAGAGCTCTTATACTGCAGTACTATGGCCACCTTGACCGGGTCGCACCAGTAAATGTGCACATATCCATAAGCAGACTGGCAGAGTAAGCGCCCTGCCCAAAGGCACATCAACATGTGCCAGCACAGGAAGCTGGGATTTAACTTTACCACTCAGCACCAGTCATCTTTTTTCTCTACAATAATGTAGCACATTTTTTAATCGTAGTGCTATTTGATTCTTAGGAAAAAAATGAAAAAGGGTTTGTGACAAAATCCTGACTGAAACATTTTTTTTGTTGACAAAAGTGCCACAAATTGTCAGTCTGGTTTGAGACCTGAGGAGATCAATAGCAAAGTCAACACAATGAGACCATTTCTGAATCGCTGCTGACTTCTGACAGGTTGCATTAAGTTGCAGAAAAAAAGGCCAGAGCCACAAGAGAAAACTGTTTTTATCAAGGAGTGACCACAGTGTGGAACAACGCTCAGGTTGGTGAAATGTGTCTGGATATAGTAGATAGCTGGACCAGAGTATTTCCATCAGAAAATAACCCAGACCATCACACTGTCACTGTCGGCTTTTTCTTCTCCCCATAATGTGTTCTGGTGCTAGAAATCCGACCACCCATGTTCTGTAAAAGTAAATCTAGCACTCTGTGATCCCCTTTGCCCACATGCTTGTTGCTCAGACACAAGTATCTGGGCAACCTGACATGCAACCAACCACAGAGTTCCTTTAAATCAAGGCTAAAATCCCATTTGTTTACAACCTCATTCAATGAATAACAACTGAATCATCATAAGGCGAAGTCTGTCTCCTCACTTTACCTCTACAATGTAATATTTCTTACAAGTTTGTTGCTTTATTTAATTTCTAATCATGAAAGCACTTTGAATTACAGCTGGTTCTTCTTTCCTTTTGGGTCAATAGTTGTATGTATTGAAGTTCAGGCTTGTAGCCGTCCAGGTTCCATAACTATGGAAACTGAAACTGCCACCAAGTTTTGATACAGTAGACATTTGACCATCTGCTGCTTTCCACTTTCTGCCACCAGATGGCGTAACCAACGTCAATTTAAGGTTGAACTTGTAAACTTTATTTCCGGCTCTATCTTCAGAAACTTTCAGTTGTTTGGTCTCCTTCTTTGCTTACTTCTGCAAGGCAATTACCTCGTCTCTTAAATTTCTGAACATATTTGTAAAATACAATGAAACCTTATTAGGAACATTTCTGGTATATGAGGTTTTCCATGTCAAGCACACAGACTAATGAAAACCTCAACCCTTTGCAGAAAATGTGCCAGAGTCAACAACTAATTTGCAAATGCTTGTCCTTATGAAGAGCTCTACTTAGGATGTTGAATAATGAGAGACGCAGTTAGTGGAAGCAGATATAGTGTTGAATATGAAAGTACACCAAGTTTGCAGTGGATGGGTCAACGATTGTAGGTGCAACTGTGTATATCTATTCAACAGATGTCAGGACAAATCACTATAAAGCTCAAATGTTGATCCACTGGTGGTGTGAGATGAAGAGTCATGAGGTCAAACAAGTCATTGGGTTACATTCACTTGGAACCAGGAGCTCAATTCATCAAACCTTTGTGTAGACATACCACAAAGAACCAAAAAAAAAATGTTTTGGAGACCTGAAACGTCATGCTAAATTCCCCACTAGTCAATTCCGTACGACGTTGGTCAGATGGCCGGTGCCAAGGAAAATGTGTCACTAAGTTTCCTATTCCAAGAACCGTGGATGTCAAAGTCAAGTCTAATGCATCGTATCAAGTAGCTGCCAAGACATTTTGCTTGAATACTGGAGTAGAGTCAACCTCTTGACGGCTCAACGGGAAAAAGTAAACTGGGCTCAGTGGAGGAAAGTGGCTTCAATCTGGGATGTACTTAAACATTCACATTACATTTCAAACCAGTCTGTCCAACATTTGCGTGCAGACACCCGAGCCGCCCAGTAAACGCCAACTGTGGTAGAAAGTTTTCAGTTTTTTACTTGACACGATAGAAGAATAATCAAGATTTAGAATTTGATCTCAGTTTTTTTTGTTGTTGTTGTTCTTGTTGGAAGAAAGTTGGAACTCGGTTACATCCTAAACTTTCTTTATGCCAGATACTCAGTGAAATTCAATGGTGTCCTGTTCTGGGCTTTGACAACATGTTGGCTGTCGTTCTCTGAACCCCTTCCAGAGCTCATTTGGCAATCTGAAAATGTGTGGCTGTCTGTGATATTTGCGATTTTGTTGAAGGAAAAAAAATGTTCATTTCCTTCCAATTATAATTCCCAACCTCTTTACATGTCTTCCGGTCCCTTCTGTTGAAAAAGCCCCCTCACAGCATGACACTGCCACCTCTATGCTTCTCTGCGGGGGGCGCAATTAGTGGAGTAATGAGCTTTGCTCATTTTCCGCCTGACACAGAGAGAATTGTTTTATGGCTTGGAGTTTAGATTTTCATATCAGCATAACAGACTCTACTACTCAGCTGCTGTTTTGCATCTGAGTCGGGGGAAGGTTTCACTCCAAAGATTTTGACTCTTTTTCAGTTTTCCAAAACCGTCTTCACTTTTTCCCTTGTATATTTTGGGTATTTCAAGTGGCAGACCAATACAAAGTTGTCCATAATTGTGAAATGAAAGGAAAAGATTAAGTAAAAAAAAAAAATAGAGAGCATCTGTAGGCATCAGTTTCATTATGTCACAAGACCTCAATTGTATTTAGGTCTGAATTTTGGCTGGTTGATTCTAACACATAAATATTTTTCACTTTGTTATAACTCTTACAAAAAGTTCTGAGCTGTACAGGGCATAGTGACATGTCCTGTCCACAGTCTCTTTTCAGTGTGGTGGTTTTAGCTTTTAAATCCAAGCTAGCTAAAAAGCTAATGTTAGCTTAAATTTATCATCCTGTTGGCTAACAATGTAATCATGCGTAATCATAAATGATTTTGGTTTCACTGTCAAAATAAGCTAAAAAGCTAATGTTAGCTTAAATTTTATCATCATGATGAATTATTCTGGCATAATGGCTAACAATGATTTTATCCATGCAGAAGGCTGATTATAGCTTTTAAATCCAAGTTAGTGAAAAAGCTAATGTTAGCTTAAATGTATCATCCTGCTGGCTAATAATGATGTAATTGTAAATGATTTTGGTTTTACTGTCAAAATAAGCTAAAAAGCTAATGTTAGCTTAAATTTTATCATCATGATGAATTATTCTGGCATAATGGCTAACAATGATTTTATCCATGCAGAAGGCTGATTATAGCTTTTAAATCCAAGTTAGTGAAAAAGCTAATGTTAGCTTAAATGTATCATCCTGCTGGCTAATAATGATGTAATTGTAAATGATTTTGGTTTTACTGTCAAAATAAGCTAAAAAGCTAATGGTAGCTTAAATTTTGGCTGACTGGTGGAATGGTTGACGATGACTTGTTAGCCAACATGTCAAAAAAACAGATTTTGGTTTTCAAGTCAGAATAATCTAAAAGACTGATGTTAGCAAAAACTTTAATGATCATCATTTTGGTGCTTAGTCTATCACAAAAGTCATCAATGACTTAATCCATTCATAAAACTGATTTTGGTTTTCAAATCAACATAAGCTAGGAAAAAAAAGCTAATGCTAGCTTAAATGTTACCATTTCTGCTTGGCTAATTCTGTGAAAACCCTTATTTTTTTATAGTTTTTAAATCCCAATAAAACCTGGGGAAAAAAAATAAAAATGATCGAGTAAAAATACTCTCCAAGCACTCTGCACGCCTTAAGCTCAGTCACTTTTGTCATTTGCTGACATATAATTTCTTAAGGTTTCATCATGGAATTATATCTTAATATTGTTTATATGGTCATAAAGGAGGAGGTTTGTCATACAACTTTGGCATACTGTTGCTTTAATTTCCGGCCCCAAGCCACAAAACGGTTTTAAAAAGGATGTTGTGTTTTTATTGGCAGGCTCTAGATCACCACACCTCTGAGCAAGAAGTCAGAACCGGCTTGTTTCTAGCTATTCTGGGCCATCAGTTAAACCCTGTGCTCCCATTTAAAACACAAAAGTCACAAGTGAAGGATTTATCCAGCATAAATGCTAGTGAGGACTAAGCTTCCAGGAAAGATGCTGATCTAAAGTCTTCACAGATGATAATGGCGACGCAGTTAAAACTAAGTCAATTTGAATTTTAAATACTAGTTTTAGGGACTGGCTGAAGTTTCGCTGCTGAAATGGGAAAACTGTATGAAAACCCTTAAGTATGCTTTTCTCACAGTTGTTTTTTTCTTTTTTCACCTCAGTTGAGTGACCTGAAGCATGAACTTCCTTTCAGGCCCCTGGACTGAAGAGAATTTAAATTAATTACAAAACCCAGAAGACCAGAACACTGTGAAGACCACCAGTAGACAAGTGCATACGGTGCCTAATGTGTCTGCATGCGTGCACGTGTGTGCATGTGTGTGTGAGAGAGAGAGGCGGGGGACATTTTCAAAGCAGCCTTTGACTACTCAAGTATACTTTTTAGCTGTATGAGAAAGTGTGTATATGTGTGTTTGTAATGCTCTGACCGTCAACGTTTTAGACTCTGTTTTTACCACCCGCTGGCGGACAATGGTGCTCTATTTCCTGCCAAGCTGGATCTGGTGTCAATGTAGTCCGTAGCATCTGTGTGGACTAGTTTGTTGTATTTTGATTTCTTATTTGTGTTTTCCGTTCTGTTCGTTCTGCAGGTAGGGGCTTAAGAGTGGCTCTCAAAAGTCTAACCACCACTGGTAAAGTGCAACGTTGTAGTTTAAAACAAATACTGTCAGAGAGGAAGAGATCTAGGAAACGACGGAGCTGTTTGCACAGGTATGTATGTTGACTTACAAATCTTGTTGACTACATTTGAATAGTAAGGATATAAGTTGAACTCTGGTTCATTTCCCTGGAAAGTCTGGTTCTGTTTGGGGACCGAAAACCATTCCAAAAGCAGGAAGCAGACTATGGCGCAGGGCATTCTGGGTAAGTACAAAAAAGACAAACACGTGAGTAGCGCTACCAGAAGAAATTGCTTGTGGTTTTTTACCAGTGACAAAAGAGAAATCCTACAATCGTAACAATCTGGTGCCACTCCATTTTTGTTTGCATTTCATAAAGAAGAACGTTGCACTCAGTGTCTTTGTGTTGTTTCCTTCAGTGGTTCTTGGTGCAGCGCCACCACAGGCGAGGAGGGGAATCGGGTTTCTAAAGGCTTTGGTTTGTTTGGCTCAGTGCCGAGTTAAAGCGAACATCAGCTGAAAATGTAACAAATGTTTCCATTTTGTTCTTCAATCAAACCAAGTCTATCAGACTATCAGGTGTAAAACAACACCCTTAGTCTCCATTGGTACTCAGCAAATGTCAGCTATTGTGAATCAGAATAACTAGAATAAAGTTCAGCATTTCTTCATATTTCTTCAGCTGCATCATTTCACAAAAGCCAATATTTGTAGATAGTTTACAAAAGATCAAAATGTCCTCATTGTACAAGTATGTCCATCAGGAGAAAGGTATCAAAAAAAAATCCACATTACTATATGATTCATGTAGGCATAGATGTACACAGACATAATCCACAGTATAATAAGTGTGTCCGCATAAATACAGTCGTTAATAGTTGGAGTCGGCCCGGCTCTGTTTCGGATTATGGTAAAAGACCCGTCCACTACGAAAGACGTTGCCCAAAACCTGACGATACATGGCCCCATCCATCCATCCAGGGTTGAAAGACCAAAGCCTGTTTGCCAAGTAAAACATCTAATTCTGACCAAACTTGAACTTTTGCCCTCAAGTCCAATTTTGTGAATAAAGGAAGAAATGATTAATGTTGCAGTCACAACTTCCAAACAGCTGTCAGTTTTGACCCAAAAATGCCAGGTGTCTGCTCAAAAGCCCAAGACAGACATGGACTTTATTTTTCATGGTCCAATCGTACATCAGCCAACAGAATCACTTCACCAGAACAAAATCTGAGTTTTGGAAGGGAATAGCCCAGAACCTTATCCAACAAATAAGAACACAGCTCAGTGAATTAGAGCATATAAGGTCTGATGAGGCTTGTCTGACAGATTAAATGTACTTTCTGAAAGTAACAAACAAGGTAATAAACATTTTTCATGAAGCCCAAAACTGTATTTTTTTCCCTTCTAATCTTAAATGTGCTTTATTTGTTGTATGCTCAAAATCCTCATAATTAACAGAAGAGAAGGATTTAAGACATCAGTCGGTGTGTCATTTACATAATTAGTTTCATGTTGTGATGGATTTACTGAAATAAATTGACTTTTAGAAAATATTAAGATTTATTTAGTTGCACCTGTACTTTAGATATACCTTTACACACACATGAATTTCAAAGACATCCCCCTTAAAGTATGAAGGATTTAACATGCTGCTGACACACACTTTGCACCAATAGCAGGTTCAATTCCTCTGGAAATGCTTTTTATGAAGCTTATGAGAGTATTTATGGAATTTCTTTTTGTCAAGAACATAATTTGTGAGGTCAGACACTGATGTTGGATGAGAAGGCTCACTGTCTTCTCTCTGTATTTCATTCCCAAGGGAGTTCTACAAATTAAGGTAAATGATACGTATAACTTTATGTAACTTATGGCAAGTTATTGAAACATTAAATGATTTGGAGGGTTGAGCCAGTGATTTTACAAATATAGTCTTTCCGTAGAGCTTTTACTAGGCAATGCTCAGTATGTGTGGTACTAGTAGATTCCTCTCAAACAAGACAGTGTTGAAATTGGATCAAACGGTGGTTCAACAAGTGTGCACACTTCTGCAACAAGGTTTTTTTTTATTTTATCCAACAGTTTTGTTGTTTAGTTGAATTCTATATGATTCGTGCCACACTAAAGGTGGAAACTGTTTTGACATGTTTTATTCACGTCCCATATTGCCATGTCACGAAATCCTGGCATTCTAACAGGGATTTGCAGAAATTTATGAGCCACTGAATGTGTGATATGTGGCCAGAGACTGTATACCTGCGGCCATAGACAAGGATGAAAGGATTTTTGAACGTGCGTGACTATCTATCAGAAGGGTCCAGAGGGTTGTAAGGAGGGAGGCCCTGAAGGTTTTACGAGGTCAGCTTCCTGCCACGCAGAACGCTTCGAAGGAGATAGTAACAGTTGGGTCAAGATTCAATTATTTGCCTGGGGATTAACCTTGCGGGGTCTTTTAGGAGGGTCAGAAGGCAGTGAGGGGGCTTTGGGCTCCTGAAACAGAAGCGACTTACAAAGCGCCCGTATTATCGTTAGGTCTGTCTGATTGTAAAGATTGTAAAGATCTGGAAGCTGAGACAGGCAGTCAGAGGGCTGGCGGCTAAACGTCAAAGTTTGTTTGTTACTTTCGAGCTGTGAAGCAACACGGGTTATTGTAAAACCCGTGTTTTTGAGTGGGACTTCTCATCGTTTCTGTCTCAAATAACCCTTTATGGGTTATTTGCATGACAGCTAAATGTGAAAACATGAACGCTTGAAACATGAGACGTCAACAACGGTCAGCTCCGACCGTACACCGACCCAGCGAGTAGCAGGAAAGGAAAACAACCGGTGACGTTTAACTTTATGATCATATACCGAGATCAACTTTCATGCTCTAAATTCTGGTAAATATTGTTGGTATATACTCTAAAAATGATCTATCTTGACCAAAAGTCTGATAACAAAAGCTTGACTTTTGTTTTCAGAAGACTGCATGTTGATACCGCAACTAAATAAACAACCTTGTTCTTTTCCCCACTGTTGGCAGTGATGGGTGGCCTCCATTCAGCCATCCGTTTTCTGGGTTCAGTCTGGATTCAGGCCTGGGCAGCAGGCTAACTAATGTTGGTTTTGAAAAGTTTCCAGCAACCCCTAAAGAGATCTCAGAAAGAAATGTCTTCCTAAATCCAATGCATACGAAAATGCAACATAACACATTTTAGAGGAATAATCATAACACCATGAAACAGTAACATTTTCACCAAAGGCTATACAGTCACGACTTCATACGGGTCCAGACAGAGCTCGGGTTCAAACCAGCAACCTACCGGTTACAGGCAGCTGCACTCCAACGCCTCTGCTTCACTTAACAAATAATGTTCAGACTGTAAGCACGAGTTAGGCAGATACACGCGTTACCTAACGTGGATTTGCCAGCTGAGGCACCGCAGACAGCACAGGTGAACACACACATTATCACACACACCTTTCATCTATTAGAGCTCAGGGCTTTCGTGATGAAAGATGAGACGGAAATCTGAACTTCGCGTAAGACCCTCTGACCATCGGATGAGAGTGAGTGAATCATCTGTGAGCCACGAACCAAACAGCTCGTGGGGTCACGCTAATGGAAGAGCCGCACTGGTGTGTGTGAAGCGAGGGAGTGTGTGTGTGAGCTGGTGAGCTGATGAGCGACGTCCCAGATATTTACAGGGTAAAATCCAGCACCGCAGGCACTTCCCCTACCTGCCCGTCAGCCCTGCAGTCATCGTCTCTGTTTTTCTCTCTCCGTTTCTGCCTCCCTCTCGTCTGTCTCGGCCTCCTTGGCTTTCTTGCTCAGTCAATACGGACTTGGCTGAGAGCAAGCGCGAGATGAAAAGAAAACAAAATGCCTTTTGATCCAGCGGCCTTATGTCAGAGAGCATTACTCTGATAACCCCCACCAAAAACACCCACCGCGGGTTTGCCGTGCCAAGGTCTCCCACCTTTTAACGCAGTGCTGTTAATGCACTCTCGTGAAATGTGTGGATATTTGGTGAACAGGATATGGCCTTTCTTTAAATTGCCTGTTTCATTTCACGTCCACGCCGCCATTCTTTTCATGTTTCCTGCAGCCGGCGCTACAAGAGTTCAACCAGCTGCATTTTGAAGCACTTTTCAGTCCGATAGAATAACTGTGAACTGCATGCAATGTTGCTTTTTTTTGAGGGGGAAGAGCAGTGTTTCATGTTTGACATACTCACCGCAAAGGGAAGGCAATATTACCCATCTGTTATGCGGCAAACGGAGGAGAATAACGCAGGGACCTTTGAAACTGCCAGGAAGATGAATTTAGTTCACTCCCGTGAGACATGAGCGTTCTACATAACCTTGCTGGAGACTGTGAGACATTTGAATTTTTTTTTTTTTTTCCTGTCGCCGAGCAAGCCTCCAAAACCTTTTTCATCATCGCTGGCACAAATAAAAGAGAGAAACTACAGTTTAAGAAGGCCGGGTTATGTTTTTTGTTGTTTTTTTAAAAAAAACAGCAACAACAAAAAGAAACTCTTTAGACCATTCTTTAGGTGTTATTGAAACACTCCCAATTTCTGTCTACTTCTCATCAGAGCCACCATCTGAAATTCTTTTACTGTCCTCAGTATTCTTTGTCACTTACATTATTTCTTTGCTAGACTTGTAACCATAAACAGCAAGAAAAGAAATCCCTAAATAATCTTATTTTATCTCTAAAAGCAGACAAATTATTGTGATTTCAAGCAGCCATCTAAATCCTTAGTATCAGCTTTTGAGTGGTTAATCGCAGGAGCCAGGAATGGGTTTTTTTCAACGCAACAAATGACATTCAAATCTTATAGGCAGTGGTTTTACTTGAGTACTGCACTTAAATATCTTTCCTTCAGTTGAGCTTTTATTATGGGGGAAACTTTCACTCCACTACATTTCAAAAGAAATATACTATCAATTAGGCGCAAAACGTTGTGCTATTCCGCTAATGTTGAAAAAACACAATTTTCTAATTGTGTTATTTCCATTAAATAAGAAACAGAGTTAAGATCACATCAGTAGGTTTGTTCACAAAATAGGTGATGAAAAAACATGCTGCACCGTCGACTCAGGTGAAGTGAAAAAAGTTTTTCTGTCGAAATAAGATACTTTCTATGTGGGTGAAAAACCACTTCTTTCTAGCACAAAATCATTTTATTTCAAAATTGGCATGTTTTTATTATGCAAATTTACTTTCATAATTATAATTTTAAAAAAAACAATCAGAGGCAGGAGGCGGGTCTTAGTGCTGTCAATCAGCATTGTGTACCTGCTGTTCAATATGTTAATGGTGAAGAAACAACTCACTGCTACAGGAAAACTGGGGGGGGCGGGGGGCTTCAACGTCATTGGTATCCATGCTAACTAACATTAGCATTCATGGTAAAGCTACTTCCTCCTATAAGGATGAATCGGTAGCATAGCAGAGAATGACTGACAACCAATCCCAGCTCTGATTGGTTGTTTCTGGATGGCACTGGAATTTAGCAGAGTAATACATTTTTTCTCATTTTAATCTGACTCATTCTATTTCAATTTTTTTTTTATAAAAGTTATATTGTGCAGCTTGAAGTATTTGTTAAAGTAAACACGTCAGTAACAAATACTGAGTAGCTTTTATTTGAAGTTCAGTAAGATTTGACCATCAGTACTAGAGTTGAGTAGTTTGGAGGTAACAAGCACATCCCTGGTTTAGCTGGGTCACTTGGCCTGTTCAGAGCTAATCAGGCTTTTTGTGTTGGTTGCCTGCCTGAAAAGTCCTCTCCCAACTTCGGTTGGTTTACTTTTCAAACACCACAAAACAAATCTGTCCTGACGGTATGCTTGAATAGAGTTAAAACCCTCCAAATTTGCATTATTCAGTATGACCTTATTAAGTCACAAGCGGCTGTCCGTCAACTGTAGATTTAGTGCCACGCCATCGCTGAAGGCGTAAGTGTTGTCTTTGTATTTCCTCATAAGTGCGCTCACTATTCATGCACGGAAAGTTTTTAGTTTTTTTTCTCTTCTTCTTTTATCTCCGGCCGTTCAAACGCTGCTCCTCCGTTGCCTTTCATACCTATCCATCACCAGAATTGGTCGTGTTCCACAAAAGCTTGTTTGTGGAGATAAATGCGGCGTGAAAAGGAAAATAAAATACAGCAATTATTTGGGACAACACTTTATCAGAGACCACACTTCTGCAGCACTCGAATGAATGAACCGATGAGATGTTTTACAAAGCAGTCAACAGAGAGAGAGCAAAGAGTCAAGCAGCCTGAGGGAGGGAAAAAATAAAAAACACACTGGGCTGGAACGAGTTGGAGAGTTTCAGACTGGTGCTGCACTAGGAGGGAGTCTGACTGTGGAGCCAATAAAGCACAATGTGTTGTTTTTTTCCCTCCTTTTGTTTCTCCACTGCTGACATTTTTGAGTGGGCAACAAAGGAAAACATTTTGTGTTTTTTTTTTTTTTTGGGGGGGGGGGGGGATGGAGACCCCCAGATGGTATTTTAAAGTCCAGACACTTTGAAAGGGTCAGAGGGTTGTCAAACATGTCATATATACAGTTATAATCGACACAAGTTGTTCATTGAGGGGGAAAAATGACCCTAAAAACAGTTTAAAATAATTTAGGTACCGTATTTTCCGCACTATAAGGCGCACCTAAAAACCATACATTTCCTCAAAAGCCGACAGTGCGCCTTATAACCCGGTGCGCCTTATATATGGACCAATATTGAGCCACAACAGGTCTAGCAACTACGGTAAGCAGCTGCCGACTTCATTTTCCCCGTAGAAGCGCGCAGTGCATGCTGGGATGTTGTAAAAAAAACTGGTTTGTTAATAAAGTTTGACTGACCATCTACCCATAGACATGTATCTACCATAGACATCAATCAACTC
>CAEGAF010187971.1:0-11046 GCA_903067075.1 Micropoecilia bifurca | reverse complement strand
AAAACAAACAAATGCTAAGAATAAACTAAACTATTTAAATTCTAAGATTTAACAAAACAATGGGAAAAATAGCTCCTCACATCAATAATCCATCGATCTGAACAACAATATCCCTTGTTGTTTTGATTGGCAAAGTAGGAGGGACTACCGCTCCAAGATGGCCGCCGTATTTCCTGCGCCGGAGGAGCCAATGCGGGGTCTACTCTTATATTATGTCTATGGTTGCCGCTAGCAGTAATTTCTCTACTGTGAGCTGAAGCTACAGGAAAAGCTCAGCGAAGAAGAATCTGTGCCGTGTGAAGAAGTGCTGTCTGCCGTAACTTTGGTCACTAAGGGTTTTCGGTTGCAAACTAAAGTAACGCCACCCTGGAAAACGAAACGCCATGTTGGCGTCCATATTGTGAGGTCTGACGCAGCTCGAGCTCTTGATAAATCACCGCGTGATACTGATATAGTATGAAGACACGTTAGTGACGCTGTTCTGCTGCTTACAGGAAATTCAGCAAGGTGGGTTTATGCGGCTGACTGTCTGTTTTCTATCTTAAATGGATGATTGAGAACCTCAGCTGAAGAGTTCAACCAAGCTGCACGTGCTCCACTGCGTTATGAATGTAGTGGACTGTTAAAAAATATTCAGACACTTGCTAAATTTAGATGGATTTTATTGCAGACTCAAAGTCTATGGTAATTTTACAGTCTCGTAATTTAAAAAATCATTAAATATAAAAGTACATAAGAGACCCGTCGCCATTTAGGAGGCATCATAGCAACGTTTCCAAAAACAGATGAGTATCTTACTGCCCTATATTGAACTTTAGTCAACAGGATAATACTATACACTGCTGTTGCTAATCTGAAGGAACTGAGTGATGATGCTCAGCTTGTACTGCAGTACCCAGGAGGAGCTGGCTGGCATTTATTGGCATTACAGCAATGAAACTTGTCTCACAGTTGCTGAATGTTTGAGGTTTGAAATCTTCTTGGCATCACAGTAATCTTCAGTTTGTTCCATTTTGGTAAAATTAAAAGATTACTTTTAATTTTTACTCTACTATACAGACGACTCCATGTTTCAGGTTTTCAACATTTACTTATATTTAGCCAAGTGTTTTAACAGATGAGTTGCATATGGAAAAAAATTCTGGTCTTATTTTATATCTCATTGCTACAAATAAATATCAGAAAACTGTTCATAGATGAAGACTATGATCACAAGACTATGATCATATATGATCATAGTCTTGTGATATTGACTAGATCACAAGACTAGATTGACAAGATGTGATCTTGTGACTAGATCATATATGATCTAATCTTGTGAATACTGTATATACCTGTGTGTATGTATATATATATATATATATATATATATATATAGTATTCAGTCTGCAACATAATACTGTAAAACAGAAACTGCTCAGTCCCGTTAAGTTCAGGACTAAATCTGATTAAAATTTTGTGTTTGAGGCCCTAAAGGAACTCTGTCTGCAAACCTCCATGAACCAAAAGAACAATGCAGAGGAAACTGGCTCAGATTTCCTCCACAACGTGTGAAACACTGAAGTTGTGAAGTTGCACAGAAAGCCAGTTCTTAGTTTTCACCACGACTGAACATGGGTCCATATGCAAACAGAAGGCATCATTTTTGGGGAAATAGTGGGTATGGAAATAACTCTTCTGTTTAATTCTTAGACATTTTGCCAGATAAATGAGATGACAGGTTTGTGTCTTGCAGAAGGCATGGCGGAGGCTGGAGCCCACCTGACCTCCACGGTTGTTAATGAGCAGCCATCCATCTTTGAAGTGCTGGCCCAGGAGTCTCTGATGGAGGCTGTCAGACCTGCTCTGAGACATGCAGTCAAGGTGAGGCTTCTTGTTGGTAGATACCAGGCCATATGGAGCTTTCATTTTCTTCTTACCCTGCTGCTCCAACTGTCTCAGGTTCTGGCTGAATCTGACCCGTCCCACTTTGGACTTATTTGGAAATGCTTTGATGAGCTCTACCTGCTGCTGGATGTCCTCCTGCAGAACCACTTCCTGTCCCAGTGCAGCGCCTCCTTCTCTGAGAACTTCTATGGACTCAAGAGGGTCTCAGGTGGGCGGCGTCTTCCTGCTCGTCTGGGCTTACACAAGAGTTCCCATTGGTGGTCCCTGCTGCTCTTGTGCCTGGTGCCCTACCTGCGGGCCAAGCTGGAGGTGATGCTGGCCCGGCAGAGAGAGGAGGAAGACTTCTCCATCAGGCTGCCACAGACCAGGAAGCAGAGGTTGTACCGAACGGCGGTGGCATCATACCCGTATGTCAGCTCAGCCTGGCAGTCCTGGATCTTCTGCCAGCAGTTGCTTTTTGTTTTCGGAGTCAGCAGGACACACAGTCCACTGCTGTGGCTGGCCAATGTCAGACTGGCCCGGCTCACCACACAAGACCTCAGAGACTCGCAGTGGAAAGCCAGCTGCAGTCCCAGGCCGGCCAATGGGAGGTTGGTGAACTCTTCAGGGTTTTCAGGATTAGGGCTGGCTATTATGGAGATTGAATTTTATTTTAATATTTTGAGATACAGTTGTGAAAATAAAAGTTATGATAAACTATTACTTGTACTTTAGGTCTCTGTAGGCCTGGCACTCTATGGCACAGCATTCATAGCACTAAAAACACAAACACTGGAAAAACATTCCCATTTTAACCAGTCTCCTTCAGGACATTACCTACTGAAAGAAGTGTGATGTACATCACTAAATTGCTTTTGATCATATAAATCTACTGATATTTAAGTCCTGTGGAAGAAACAGAGGAGAAAGTAGTAAAAACTAACACTTACCCTAATACTGTCAGTTTTATTTTCTATTTAACATTTTCAATTGAAATTGAAAGAGCTGAACCATTAAACAAGTATCATTGTTTGAAGAAGTATAGCAAATGTTTTTTATTTTCAGAAAAAGGGTGAACTGCACTCAGTTTTTGCATATTTTAGGTTACAACCCTGACCTGTAACATATAACAGGGTATCAGACCAGACTAAGTAATTTTTTTTAGAACAAAGTCACAGTATTAGCAGAAAAAAGTCGTAAACCTACTACAAAAACTCCCTTAAATGAAAGCAAAGCTTAGACACTAAGTATGTCCTTATTTGTAAAACTGATACCACTGTAATATTTTGACAAGATGCTCAGCATTCCTTGTTTTTAATCTGTTGTGTAGGAGTCATAAAATTACTGCTTCATTTTACTAAGACTTCATTCTAGTTCATTTCCATGTTATGACTTTTTTTTCTTGTAAAATTATGAATTTAATTGCGATATTATGACTCATAATTTTGTGCAACTCTCTTCTAACTAATGTGACTTCATTCCCCTGCTTAATTTCTTTTCTTTAGTTTGGCCCTAATTCTCGGTTATAGGCACATCTTAAAGTGATGGTTACTGGAAGCCCTGGAAATGGACCAAAGTAGCATCAGTTTCAGTGTTTAAAGGGAACAGTGCAAAACAAACATGTTCTGCTGCTTCAGGGCCATTTGTGAGGAAAAGGTCATGTTTTTATATTATTGGTACCCGAGGAAACGGAGCTTCAGAAATTTCTTTAGCACTTATTTGTATTAGTTATAAAAAAGATCCTGCTTCTAGATTTGCTGATGAATGCAACTTGAACATAATGTGTATAACTGAGTGGAGAACAGAGAAGCATCATGCTGTTCTGTGGTTGCAGACGGATGCAGAAAGCCTGGTGGTTCGTGTCTTGGGCAGCGCAGGGTCTGGCCGTCTCCCTCTCCACCTCCCTGTCTCTGGGCGTCTTCTTCCTGCAGTTCCTGGAGTGGTGGTATTCCTCGGAAAACCAGAGCACAGTTAAAACCATCACTTCCCTGCCTGCACCTCCTCCCCCGCTCCATCTGCAGGAACATATCCAGCCAGCAGCAGACGAGAAGAACTGCCCGCTGTGCCTCCAGCTCCGGGCCAACTCCACGGTGCTGTCCACATCTGGCTTTGTCTTCTGTTATCGCTGCATTTACACTTATGTGAAGGCTAATCACTGTTGCCCACTCACTGGATTCCCCACAGAACTGCATCACCTCATCAAGATCTATGAGTCCCAGAGCTAAAAGTTCTCTGGAGGTCATTTCAGATGTTTCCCATCTTTTGGAGAAATGTGACCCGTTTGCTGCATTCCTGTGCAACAGCTCTTTGTGAAGAGTGAAAGTTTTATTTTCGCTTGCAAAATTTGATTCTAAAGTTGATAAATTCAGATCTAATTCAGATTTTAATGGCTTACTCAGACTATTTAATAAATTGGTAAAATACTATATATAATAGTGTTGCTGATAAAACCTTTCATGCCTCAACTTCTATTTAGACCTCAGAAGAGTAATATCAAAATTAAGTTGATGGGCGTTAAAGGTATGTTGTTTTTAACAATTACGGTAATTTAATTTAGTTTATTTATACAGCATCAATTCACAGCCAATGTGAATTGTTATAACTTATTTTTAACCCCTTAACTGTCGTCACAAAAAGACACTGCCAACTCAAGCCATATCGGTTGCTGCATAATTTACATACTTTACTGAAAATTTTTCAACTTGGCTTAAAATAACATTTACATTGTGAATTAACTATAGTTTTGGCATTTAATTAAATGGCCAGTTTAAATCACACATTTAAAACAAGTTATTTTTATGATTTTGATCAAAACATAAAAGTATGAGATAGTTTCTAATATTCATCAAAGCTGGGCTGGATGGTGCAGATTGGGAACAGCTACTGAGAGGAGCAAACATGCCTGGACCTAAATATTCAAATAATACTTAGAAAACAAATATTAGGGTTTGAGTTTGGAAAAATAAATATTTAGTTTGGAAATTAAATATATACATTTTAACTAAATACTTAGACTAAGAGTTTATTTTGGAAGGGTTAGTAAACTAAGTATTTTTGCTCAGACTTGACATTTGGGAACTAAATATTTAGTGTGAATTTAATATTTAGTTTGGAAGCCAAAATATTGCTGTAAATGTTTTACTGTGTAACTTTACAAACGGCACCCATAGAAACATGAATATAGTTTTGCAAATGAGGTTTATTGAAATAAAGTTACATCAAACCTGACAGACCAAAGTTTTAGAGGATGTCAGATTACAGAACTCGTCCTGCCAAGTTCTGAAATGGTGACAAACATAATCAACTCCTATAAAATTTATCAAACCATCAGCTGTTGGTATGTTTTCATTTGAACAGGCAGCCTGTTTCTGATCAAGATGCTCCACTCAGTCATCTGTAGCATATCTGTGCAACCAGTATACTATTTATCTAAACAATTAAAAATAGATCTTGACTAACGAGGTCAATGGGTTAGTTTTCAGAAGTTAAGATTACAACTCATGAAGACAGACAGACTAGAAGTTTGCAGATGTGAGTGCCTAGTATTCACAGTGCAGAACTATATACATATATACATTACAAAAAGGAAAAAAAACATCCAAATGGCCATATTAAAATAAAAGAAAATACACAACAATTAAATTAACAAATCAAAAGAAAAATCAGTTCCATGGCTCCAGCAACCAGCCACACCATTCAGTTAAACCGCCCCCCCACCCCCAGTTTAAACCTGCATGTCCAAAACATAACTGGGGTTTTCATCACATGCTGCCCAGATTTTTATGTCATATTTAGCCATATACTGCCTAAATGAGCAGCGACCTCTGAATGCCAGTGGTGATCTTTATGAATGTCACAAGTCTTTCATCTACTGTGACATTAGGACCTGGATTATAGAACAGGGGAAGTTACAACCCACATGTTCCACACTGTCCTATTAGCTGCTAGTTTGTCTTGTCTGTCGATTGTCTAATCAGATACTCTGGAGAAACGTCTCCAGAAACATTATGAACCAAAATATTTACCCTGCCTGTCTCTGCATCCCTCAGACTGGCTGTTGATTCATCCTTTGACTTGAAAACTCTGGTCAGAATGAGGACATCCAAATATGCATGTAAATGCATGTGGTCCAGCTCATTCCAGTTCTCTCCAAAAACAATGGTTTTCTGTATTGCACCAGGCCTGAGTAGCTCAAAGACTGACTTCATGTCTGTGATGTGAGTTTCTGCCATCTTAGTCGGTCCTGACATGATCAACAAAAAGTTCCAGAGCTTCATGGGTTGTCATCTTTTTATTTCCCTGCTGCTCATTTCCTGATCTCTGACAGTGACGATATCACATGTACCTTCAGTGTGTTATGTGTTTAGGTCTCCCTTGTAGAAAGTATTTATGTTCCTCCCTCACTTCTACTGAGTGTCACTCAGTGTGGGTGAAGTTTGTCCAGAGGACAGAAAAGGTTCCTGTCAAAAGTTGATGACCACCTGCTTTCTGGCAGCTTCCTAGTGATGTAAGGAGAACAGTGAAAGACTGGGTTTGTGTGTGTGTGTGTGATGTATGCATGTGTAGTGTGGTGTGTGTGTGGTGAAATATGTCTCATAGGTGCAAGGAAACAAATAGAACTGGACTTTTTACCCTTCAACTTGATTGCTGGGTCAAATTGACCCGAACAGCATGGATGTAACAAACAGACCCAGGGGGCTGCAAATGTGTAAAATTAACCATTTTCATTTTATACATAGAGGGAACCTATTAAGACAAATACAAGAAGTTTCATGCAGAAAAAATACTTCTATTTTTTAACAATTTTTAAACTTTGAAACGGGTCAATTTGACCCGCAACATAATAAATTTAAAGAAAAACAGAATGTTGCGCTGAACCGACCTGAGGCTTTGGGAGGCTCTGCTCTCCCAAACTTGTTCTAATCGCCTGCTTTTCACTCCAGCCAATATACCCAGCAAATGAGCCGACGGTGGTACATGTGACTCAGATGCTCAACAATGATTGGCTGCTTAGTAAATCACGCGAGAATTGCAGTTATATTTATCAAACTATCGTGAGATTTTGGAACATTTACCCTCGGGTTACACATCCTTTACTAAGGTTCTGTTCCAGTATCAGGGAATGACAGTAGACATTACAGGAAGTTTATTAAAAGCATCCAGTCATGGAACAAAGTTCAGAGCCTGGAGAATCAGGGTGACTGAAATTCTCCAACATGCATCATTGTCCCACAGCAATACTGAAAACCTACAACTGGTAGATTGATCAACCAATAACAGGCTCTTATCACTGATGTTAGGAACCTTATCTAAAGATAGGTTATCTTTAGATAAAGTCAATATATTTTGTACATAAAACGTATGTTTTGGAAGTTCCATGTGATTTTGTTTGACGAGTACAAATGATGCACTTCTAGACTAGAAACACAGCCAACAATGACTTGATGGCTTTAGGCAACAGACTAAGGTTAGATACACGTGACTGTGATGGCATAGCAGAGACATTTCAGCAGTTGAAAATATTCGATTTGACCTCTGAATTTCAAAAATGGAAAATTTACAACTTTTGAAGCAAGTACAAAGTTTATTTTAGTTAATTTCTGAGAATCTAGTTTTTGTAACATTTTAATTTTGGAGCTCGGAAATTTTTTTTCTAGGTTTCTGAGATCAGTCTCTAAATTTCTGGCGTGTTTGGTGGAAACCTACTCCACCATAAGAAACTCTTTATACCCTCAATCTGTTGCATTAAAAAACATCCACGAAATAATCTTCATCACATTTTCCCCCTGTCTCAGTCATTAGAAAACTAAATTAAAATTGGTCTGGACTGGCAGGGCAGATGTCAGAGGAAATTAGAAATCTGCACAGACTAGAAGAGGTCTGATTGACACACCTCTACCATGAAAGATTGGGAATCTTTTAGAACGTCATGAACACAGTAAGGGAAGAAAACCAGCTGTTTATTCACTTTATTTGTTAAAAAGAGCAGCAGCCAAAAACAATACAAAAAAAGAGAGAAAGAAAAACTTTATTTTGGCCTTGATTTCCACCCATTTGCTTTTGGACGGCAACGTCTCGCTGTAACAGGTCTGCAGGCTGCTGAGGAACATCATTAACAATTGGGCTGTTTGTATGGATCCAAATCTTGCATGTGCAATACTACAAGACCCGGAAGCAGGACCCAGTAGGATGCTGAAACCAGGCACCAGGCTCAGAGTGACTACTGCACAAGGAATCACCACATCAATTTTCTTGAAACGTAAAGATTTGGAAATGTTGTACAATACTATGGAAAAAAAACAAAAACATGTCTTTAAAAGGTTGCTGCACGGGAGCTTTTACTAGAGAACAGCCTCCCAGTGAACCTGTATACTGTGACTGCTAATAAAGACTAACACAAAGACGGGGGGTAGGGCTCCTTAACGCATCTTGTACTCCAAAGTCTTTGACATCTCACACAGCTGACCTCTGAAGTCCACATCGACGGCAAAGTCCAGGTCCCTCTGCAAGAGAGAACACAGGTCAGAATTGAGGAGACTAAATGGAAGGTGGTGGAGCAGGATCTTCTTAGTTCACTTACATTGTTCTTGACGTTTGGCTTCATGCTTAAAGTGCCGAAGATTTCTTCTCCGGTCTTTACAGTCAGATAGTCGTCCAGGTAAAAAACTGTCTGCTTCCAGTGGGTGTAAGGAGACTCTGGGCCTGGAAGCACAAAGATAAACCAACTGAATGTTACCTACTGGAAACTCAAAAATAATTTTTCCTCTAATTGTGAAACATGTGTGGCGCCTAAAGCCTGGTGTCAGCTATAGGTCAGGGGGAAAAATAAAAGTGATGCAGAGAATCACAATTCCTGGGAATTCTGAATCAATTCAAAATGCTCAAGAATCGATTATTCTAATTACTTTATAAAATTATAGTGTGAATAACTGATATTTTTAATTAAAGAGTTATTCACACCAAGGAGCTAAGCTAACTTAATGCTAATAATTTAAGCTACAGAATTTACGCACAAACCAATTTTTTGTTTAAATATAAGCTGAAGAAATTTGATACAGCATGGAACCTTATAAATAAATGTGTATTTTTTACTGAGGTTCTTTAAAGGTATTTGCTGCTTTATATTAACATTTGTTATTGTGACTGTATGTGGGGTGACTGTAGCTCTGAGGATAGAATAGTCATCTTGTGATCAGAAAATGTTAGGTTCAACTCCAGCTTCCTCCTGCCACATGCTGATAGGCCTCTGGACATTGGTTACTGATCTGCGTGTAAACGTGAGCATGTGTGAGTGCAAATGGGTGAATATGACTCCAGTGTTAAGCACTTTGGGTGGTCAGAACGATTGTAAAAGTTCAGTCCATTTATACAAAACAGACTAGAGTATATTTGCTAATTTATTGCAAAGGAACTCAATAGTTATTGTGAGGGAATGATGTACTTTTGCAAGTTAACACAAAAGAAAAAAATCCCTCATGTCCTCTAGGGAACATCGAACAAAAGAATCCAACTGAAATATTTTAAATATTGATTTAGCGCTGATGGTCCTTTATGACAGAGATGCCTGGTCTGAACCAGAACTTGCTGCTGCTGCTCGTAGGAAAATCAGTGTGATTGGGTCCTAATTCAAGTAAGGGAAAAGCCCACTGACTGGTGGAGAAACCGATCCTCTTGTGGCAGCGAGTGAACTCTATGTTGAAGTAGGTGACCAGAGCGTGGATGTAGTCATTCCTCTTCACTTGCAGGCAGAACGGTGAGGTGAAGGTCAGGTCCTCTGCCTTCACTGTGTAAATGTCTACCTCCTAAACACACAGAGCAAATATTACCCGACACATCCTCCGACCACATGACTTGTCTGACTATGGACATGTCCGTGTTCACTCACCCTGATGAGACAGGAATTGGTGACCAGCTGCTTGGGGTCCACCACGTCCACCAGGGGTTCCTTTATTGCCACCTCCTTGATGCAGGACATGTCAAAGCCATACACATTCTCCCACCCTGAGAAGGAAGCAGGTCAAAGGTCACATCCAGCAAAGCTGTTTCAACCCAGACATGACTCCCCAAACTTACAAGGAAACAAAATAAGTGACCAATAGAGAAGGAAGGAAAAGAACATCTGTCCTCTAAGAAAGAGCTGAAGATGTATGAAAAGAGCAGCATGTAGTGACCTTTGGCCCTTCGAATCAGTGATGATAGAAAAATCAGCAGCTCGCTTGGAACACAAGAGTAAAGAGTTCAAACTCATGGTATCACGCCCTAATCTGTTTCACAATGTTTCACTTTGAGACAAATCTATAGAATATTTATAGTTCCACTTTCTGAAACAGGAGACAAAATACTGAAAGTTTTCCACACCAGGGTTTCCCCCAGAAAACCTTGAGCTTAACGCTGAATGTGACAGGCAGCCAATCAGAAAGCACGGATTCTCCACCTGCTTTTTGAGGGGAAATTACCGAGGGGAATCCTGGCGGTGGGGCTAGCAAAGCATGGAGGCCGCCATGCTTATAATACACTGGGGGAAACCCTGCACACTATTCTCATTTTTTTTGCACCTCCAGGTTACACAAAGCACGGAGTCAGGTTTATATAAGGCATTTTCCAAAAGTATTCACAAACCCCAAGACTTTTACATAGTATACAACCACAAACTGTGTGTTTTTGTTGGGAGTTTATGAGACAGAACAACACAAATCAGTTCAGGATTAAGAGGAGGAAGGTTATTGATATATGGTTTGTTTCTGACATTACTTCCAGTTGGAAGTAACAAGTACTCACATTAGTAATAAGATTACTTTAAGCTAGGGATTTTCTAATCAGGTTTTATACAGTGATCACTGATACCGATGACACAGATTGTTTAATTCAGGGGTGCTCAAACTTTTTGAGAGCAAGATCTACTTTTTCTCTCACCAGCCGCCTGAGATCTACCTCATGACACAAAGACATAAAAATTGCAAATTAAACTCTATTGACTTATTTTATATGCGAATCTGCATCAGTTATAGCAGAAATAATAAACAGAAAACTTCATGCATTTTCTTCCTCAGTGAGATTCTGACACTGGGAGCAGCTACTGGTTTCTCAGTAAGTAGCTGGTTGTAAACCAGCAGGTGTCAGTCAGTCATGGTGGATCTGAACTTTGGTTTGATGACCTCAGTATGAGAAACTACAGACTGA
>CAEGAF010187968.1:0-15168 GCA_903067075.1 Micropoecilia bifurca | reverse complement strand
TAAATTAATTCAATCCAACTTTATAACAGTCACAAAATGTCACCAAAATCACTCTGTCCCTCTAAAATCTTTCAGAATATCGCAAAAGTGTATTGAATTGTATAGTTTGCTGAAAATTGTGATATATATATATATCGTGTCGTGGGCAGAATATTGTGTAACGTATCGTATTGTGAGATTATTGTATCACTACAGCCCTACCTAAAATGCAATGACATGTACATCTGTGTATATTTTGACTTAATTTCTGCTCTACTTGCGTTCTCTTGCATTCTGCAGGTAATGATGATCAAATTAGTTTACAATTATTGTAATTACTCCAATTAATCACGATTAATCGTTTTGGTTCTATATGCAACCTCTGCCGTCAGAGGATCTACACTGTTGTGCAGTACTGATGTACTGGAACAAGAACTTTTGTTATTTTAGCAGGTGGTCTTTTTTTTTTTTTTTGTTAGAGATTTTAGAGTTAATGATGTACTATAGTTAATGATTAATCAATAACTAAGTTAGTTGATTAACCATCAATTATTATTTATCAGATTATTTCAACCCTTCTTCCACAGATGCTAAATGTTATCTCTACCAATAAACATGTATGGACTTGGCGCAGGTCATATGATCATCATTTTTCTTTTGTCCAACAGGTCAGCATCTGCCTGGAGTGCAACAGCAGCAAACTTCGAGGTCTGAAACGTAAATGGATCCGCTGCTCAGCACAAGCCACCGTCCTCCACCTCAAAAAGTTCATCGCCAAAAAGCTTAACCTGACATCGTTTAACGAGGTACAGAAAACTGCATGGCTGAATCTCACCGGGTCACAAAATCTCTGAAAATCTATTTCTGCACTTCTTCCATAGAATCTAGATTTTATATCTTTGTGATTCACATAGTGGTATATTGCTAAAAATAATATATTTCTACAGGCTCCTCGATCCAAATATATGAGTGGAAAGTTGAATGGAAGGAAAACGTGAGACTGCCTTGTTTTAACTTAATTTTATTGTTTTTCCGTCCAAAGTTTGATGCTGGGAAGGTTTGGAAACTCTCCTTGAAAATGCTTGAAAAGTGCTTGAATTTTCCTGTGGGACAAATTTGGGTAATTTATCTTTTAATTTGCCAATTTAAAGCTATGCTTTGTCATTTTTATAGATTTTCAAGTAAAACAGAAAGAGCCACAAGATGTAATATAAAAAAACATTTTGTATATTGTTTAGTCTGCAAGCTTTATCCTCGGAAGCAAATATCTACATTATAATTATTATATAAAATAATCATCAATTAAGTTAGTAATTGATTAATTATCAAGTAGCCTACACAGACTCTTGAAAGTGCAAATTGCTGACAAATTAACATATTCAGACCAGGAAACTATAAATGGTAATATATATATTTTGCATTTAAGGTGCTAAATATTTGTCTGCAAATATGTTCTACCCCAAACTCCTCAACCGTCAGTTTTAACTTCACCTGGTTCAAATTGTGTTAAAAACATTCCGATTTAAATATTAATCCAAAGAATAATCAACAAATTAGTAGATGGTGTGTTTTTTTTTAGCTGCAGATGCATCCTTTGCTTCAAATAATCACACGTTAATTAAAGGAAAGCTATGTTATAGCATTTTAGGCAATGAAATTGTTGCTTTCTGATTTTGAAAAAATATTTGATTTTTTTGCTTATTGCTTATTTAAAAAGTTGTGTAAAAAATGCTTTAGTGGTTAAATCACAAATATGGTTTTTTTTTTAACCGATTAGTCGATTAATCGTGAAGTTTAGACAAAATTTCTTGAATCTTCCTGCTTCTTTTACATGATTAAAATAAGGTTTTTCCTTTTTGTGCTGTGACTCATTCGTGCCCTTTGTGTTTGGTATAATTTGCATGAAAACAAGCCCTCATGATATCTAATTTTTCTATTTATTGTCTTCGCCGCCCCGTTCAGAGCAGCGGGGGGGGGAGGAGAGAGTGGGCGATAATCTGACAGATGGATTTTTAGATGGCTGTGAGAAATCGCCACAATCGCCTTCTCGTTGCCTATCTTTCCCGTTTTTCCTTCGTGTCTTTTAATATTTTGGCTGTCGCACAAATGAGTGGGTCGACTCCATCAGATCGGCGGCTTGCGCTTTACCCCTCCGGCTATTGTTGTGTCGTTCACCGACTGTGAAAAGATGCTTGAAATGACTCTGGGTTTTAAAACCGAGAGCATAAACACACTCGTTTAGATTTATCTGCAGGAAGTCTGGTGCTTAATAATTCAAGAAGAATAGGAATGTTAAAGGTTAGATAGAAACCAAGAAGGGAGATGCTCAAAAATAATCCTACCAGATGGTTAAATTCACATTAAAACTACAAATGTACCGTATGGATCAGAGCTGGAACAACGACTTCTACTTTGTCACATTTGTCCTTATATTGATGTGAAATTTTATTTGTGGAGCAACTCACCAGAACTTCTTCATTTTCCTCATTCAGAACCGTTAATAACTCTGAAATTTATGTGTAATATGTTAGTAATATTTCAATATTTACTCTGTTTTTAAGTGTAAGAAGAAAAATGTGAAATTTTGTGCAAATTTTCATTGATTGTATTATTAATCATTAATCAACTTTAGTATTAAAATGATCGGGAAAAAAATAAGAACAGCCAAAAACTTAAATATAATGAATGATGATGAACCTGTAAAGGAAAGTGTCTTTCAAACATTTTAATCATTTTAATTTATCATGTGATTAATTTATTGATTAATTGCTTACTTGGTTATTCTTGCTATTCTCTCCAGTTTGTTCCAAAAGAAAATCAATAATGAATTAAAACTAAAAAATATGAGTAAATTTTAGACTTTGTGTAGTTTAAGTATTTAAATCTCACTTTTTAAAGTAAATTTAATTCAAAAATGTGTTTTTCAAGAGCAGCATTTGTTGTACATTGATTACTGTTAGCTTAAAAAGAAACAATATTTTATAATCATTTTTATTGATATCGCAAGATATTGAGATACAATTTGAAGTCCATATCGCTTGCAAAACTACCAGTTGTTGAGATAATTTGTGTAATTTATTGTAATTTTACAGCTTAAACTCCTCACATTATTGTTAAAACAATTTTAAAAGCATAATTTAATATTTTCAAGTCAACATAAACATATTTTAAGTACATTTAAAGTACATATTTCTGAATAACTATGACGGTGATTTCTGTCGTATATTTTTGGGTTTTGTTTCGGCCTGGTGCAGCAGTGAACCAGCAGGTGGCGCTGTGACGCGCGGCTCCCTCTCTGTCTCAGTATTGACCTGCAGACGGCGCTGTGCAGAAAATCAATGCTGCTTCACAGCGGGAATAGATTCATGGAGCCAGCCGCGTGTTTGATATCGAACCTTGTTCCTTCTGTCGTTCACCATAAACGTCATCGTCATCATCGTCATTCTGCACAGATAAAACCAGCAGCAAAAATCCTCACACTGAGCTCATCCAGTCTGCTTTCTATTTTACTCCTTCCACCTTCCTGTCTGGTCTTTTCAATAAATTTGCTTTTTTTTTTTTGCTTCTTTTCACAGCTGGACATTTTATGCAACGAGGAAATCCTGGGAAAGGACCACACTTTGAAATTTGTTGTTGTGACAAGATGGAGATTTAAGGTAACAAATTCTGTCAGTTTTGAGGAAATAATTATGAATTCCAGCTGACAAGAACATGATTAATTTAAATGTTATCGCCCACAGGTTATGAAATGTTTTTATAGGCTTAATCCTGTTGCATGTTGTTAAACTAAACCCTATTCTAATCAATAATCGGTTTATGTCTCCTCTCATTATTTGTGTTTCCGTTGTCCACATAGCTGCACAGATTGGCCTTACGAAAATAAATTTGCTTAATTGAAACTAACAATTGTGGGGGGAAAAAAAATCACGTTTTTTGAGAAAATGTTTTTGCACTAGGATGAGGTGTTTTGTCGACAATATCAGAATTTGTGTGTTTGGCAAAACTGCAATGGAAACACTTTATTGCGTTGCAGGAGTCACATGATCAACAGCAGAGTGTTGCTACTGGCAACAGGAAATGGAAAATTGACAACAGGAAATGGGAGGAGGATGATTACGATACAGCATGTGGTTAATAACAAACTTTATTCATTGGTAATTTAATTGTTTCTTATTTAATTCAAACACCACAATTGAAAAATTGTGCTTTTTTAGCAAAATATCTACAAGGTTTTGCTCACATTTGTTAACTAATGTTTAGCCTTATTTATGATTGGCTATTTTCACTTAAAAAGTTGTAGTTTTGCGTAATCTGTTGCTGATTTTGCCTAATTTATAACAGTAAGGCACGCCAGACATCAGTAGATTTTTAAGAGCTATAGCGATGCATTCTGGGTACAGAATAAAACCCATTGGCTACCAGGAGTGTAAAGGAAACGGAACTTGGTCTCTTCAAAATAAGAGCATGAATATTAACGTCTAATTATGCCAAGAAGAGTTGATAACCAAAACTTCAACACCGATGTGTAACTTTCAGCTACAAACCAGATATTTAATTTAATGCCTTATCGTTTATCCAGAAAAAAGTATTTAGAGGAAGATGGGTGCGCTAAATGTCTTCAGAGTTAACGGAAATACTAAAGTGCCTTACAAAAAATTAGCTGCGCTATTAGCGGATTAGGCTGCGTTCACACTGCAGCCTGAAGTGACCCAATTCCGATGTTTTTGACATAATGCGACCTGTAGCCGATCTTTTCATGGCAGTGTAAACATCTCAGGTCGGATTCTTTTAGAATGTGACTCATATCCGATACGTATCCGATTCAAATGCGACCATAACGTCCAGGTCTCATTCATCCGAACGTCACTGATTCTCAACAAATCTCACTATTCTGAGTCCTGATACGCGCAAGTGGGAAGAAAAACAACAACCATGACGACTATATGAGGATTAAGTTGTTAATATGTTGCTCCGCCAGATAAGAACTTCAAATATGTAAGCTAAGCTCCACCGTTAGCCTCCATGTTTACTTCCTCAAACACTGAGCTCTTCTTCTTCGTTTTATGGCAGAACACTGAACGCTGACGCTATGGCGCCCTCTACTGCGCATGCGGGACACTTTCAGGTCGTTTGCCCGTTCAAACTGCAGAACACATACAGGTCCATTTACTGGCAGTGTGAACGACCCGGGAAAAAAAATCAGAATTGCCAGAATTGTGAACGGATGGCACCCTTAGTGGATGTGTCCACACCTGTCATCAAAAAGATAAGAGAGTCCAGCACTGCAAAAGCACAACATCTTACCAAATTTTGGTTTCTAGAGCAAATATCTTGGTACTGTTTACATTAGACAAAGTCAACTTACAAGTGTCTTTGAAGCGAAACATGAGAGCTTGTTTTTAGTAAATAATTATAAGTTCAACTGGCAGATTATCTTATTTCAAAGGTACTAAGATATTTGCACAAAAGACTAGAAAAAAGATACTTGGTAAAACCTTCAAAATGTTGTTGTCCGTTTCAGAAATCTCCGCTCCTGCTCCATTACAGACCGAAGATGGACCTGCTGTAGCTACAACGGACACAATGGTTGTTTTATTTGGATCCTTTTGATTGGCTCCTTCGCCGCAGACTTTGGTGAAACTTTCTTCTTCTTTTTTTTATTATTATTATTTATGCAAAGACGATCAATCAACACCAAGCAAACACCTGACGTCAACTAAAGCCAGCAATTCGACATCTAGTGAGACAGAAACTGGCACAGGACCTGCAACACCGACGCGGTTTTACAAACTAAAACAACCTTTTTCTTCGTCTGCTACATCCTACATATGTGAACAAAAAGAGAAAAATGGAAAAAAAGGAGAGAAAAGCATATATTTATACTTTTGTACAGAAAAGACATGATGAACCAAGACACTACTGGTGCTCTGTTTACACACAAACAAGATGTCAGCGTCATCTGAACATGTTTTTGAGCTTCATCCTCCTCAGATGATGACTGACGGGAGAGGAAGGTCTTTTTTTTATATATAAATAAGAATATACATAAAAAGGCATCTTTTCACAACACAACATGTTCTGGGAGCACAGAAAGTTTATGGAAAAGTTATACAACATCCATCAATTTTAAGCCGATAAATCAATTTCCTCTGAATTGTTTTTTTTTATTATTATTATTATTATTTTATTCCATTATGTCTGATTTGGATTCCTGATGATTGTCAATTGTGAATAGGCTTTTTTTTTGTGTAGTAATTTATGTTCGATATGCTGATATTGTACATAAAATGTCATTACAGAGAGATTGAAGAGAGACTTTAGACTGTTAAATAGAAAAGAGAGAGTGGATCCCTGAAGTGCTATCTATACGGTGATAAAGACAGTATCAGATTATATGAAAGCATCTTTATGTTGTCTGACAAGGACACAAAACAGCTTATATCAAATCTGCAACCATGTATGTGTTTGTGGGGTCTGAATATGTGAATTGACTTTAAGGAGGAAAACTGTCCCCAGATTCAAGCTCATGTAGAGAATAAGACGTTTACGATGTCGTCATCGTTTAGGCAGATTGGAGTTGTTTGAATTTAGTTTTCCTCACAATAAGCAGTCTTTAATATCCGTCCTCGTGTTCCTGCACTTCTTCTAGCTGCAGGAACTTATGGAGGAGGTTTGAGCCCACTGAATAACAAAAAAAAAAATCATAATTCTGATTTATGATTTCAGGATTAAAGTCAGAAATACAAAGGAAAGAAACGTCAGAAATCTGACGAAAGAATTATGAGATTAAAGTCCAAAACATGCTAGAAGTAAAAAAGTCCAAGAAAGTCAAAGATCTCAGATGTTTCTTTTTCTTATCACACTTCTGACTTTAATCTAGTCAGAAGTCTCATATTAAAGTCAAAATTGTGAGATTAAAGTTGGAAGTTGGAGACTAAAGACCAAATTCAGAATTTAGAAACTTAAATTCAGAATTCTGAGAAAAAAAGTCAGAATTATTTTTTGTTTTTTTCGGTGTCGCTAACTCTCTTCCGCAGAAACTTTCCCTTCACTTGTGAGGATTTTTATAATCTGGACTCATCAGTTCCACTTGCAGCTTTTTGGTGTTTAAATGTGGAGAAAAGGCATTTAAAGTAAGAAACACGTCACATCTTTATTCTCACTCCCAGAAGCTGCACAGTCTGCAGGTTCATTCCTGAAAAATGTATTTCACATTTCACTTTTTGTTTCTGCCACAAGTATTTTTATTTTTTGCAGGACAGCCAGCATTCAAGAACACAAATTCAGGTTTTAACGGGGGCTGAGGCGTTACTTGGAGCATTTTAATATTGAAATTGAGAATAAAATGACCACATCTGGGTCGTTTGGTGCTTTTTAAATGTGCGTTTGTAACATTAAGGAGGTTTATTCTGACACAACATGCTGTTCTTAACTGTGATCTAGCAAATCTGCTAAAGCTCTTCTCTTCACATCATGGAAAAGTTTCTTACATTTCTGTTTTCCCCCAAGCAAGCGCAGAATTGTCACCTTTTCACATGTGAAAGGTTTTATTTAGAAGCTTCTTCCTGACGTGGAATAACTGAAACGTTGTTTGAAATCATTCAAGAAGTGAAACTGCCTTTTGTTTTTCAAACTAACAGAAACACAATATTTAGATTTTCTGAATGAATGACTGGTATTTTTGTCATCTCAATAATAATCACCCTTACTAACATGCACGGTGTCTCCATGGCAACAAATCCAAACAAACGCAGCTGAAACATCTGCACCATTAAAGCCCTCACAACATGGCTGCTCATTGTTTTTGGTTTCTGTGAAGCCGTTTTATTAGAAATGCATCAATTTACTTTTATTATTATAGTTATTATCTAAAATATGTTGTAAAACAATATTTAAGAGCTCTGACTGTGAAACAATAAGGAACTGCAGCCCATCTTCTTCTGCCACACTTTTTCCTTCCACTTAACTTTCCATTGACATTCATCCAGGTGCATCTCAGTAAATAAATATATCTTTGTAACTTTAGATTAATTACATCTGTACTGATGTTTTCAAGCCTTTATTTGTGTTATATTTTTTTAATTTACAACTCATGAAAACTCATTTAATTTCTTAAGATAATTTTCTGTGGCATTTCTTCAGATTTTTTTTTTTACTAAAAAGAATATAAGATCAGAACAATGAATCATTTTATTTGCCAAAAAAGTGAATTTTGATACATTTTTATGAACTTTTTTTAATTGCACAATTTCTAGCGCCTTTACTAACTACAAAACATAATCAAGAAAAATTAGGACTTAAACATCAAATAATTACCATAAAATGTACAAAATCATGTTTACTGTAATTATTCAGTATTTAAAGGTTCTTTACTTGCCGTTTTTCACTTTTTGTCAAATTTGATTAAAATTAAAAACGGCAACAAATTTTATATTTTCTTGTGCGAAACTGTTATGAAATTAGGTTTCAAATATTTTTAATCAGAAAAAGTTATTCTTCAAATGGCTTAAAAACCAAAAACAATGAGCTAACAGGATTATTTTTCTTTTCCTTGATAAAACACTTGACATTTAGTACTTCTAAATTTCTTTAAAAGTTTTTTTTTTCCTTCCTGACTTTGACAGAAACTCTAAGTTTGCCTCACAGCTTCTTGATTTAATTTTGTTAAATGGTAAAACTCTTCAGTTCGTCATCTTACAGAGATATTTGTTTGTTTATTCCAGTTTCTCCTCGTCTTTGTTGGTGTCTGCTGAAGTTTTTCTGTTTTCTTTAAGGTACATCACCTCCTCTTCAGGTGGAGAAGCTTTAAAACACCCAACCTGGTGCTGCTGTGACTAGAAAACGAGGAAAATCTCACAAACACTTTAAAAACACAAAATATTACCAAGTATTTCTTTCTATTTTCTAATGCAAATATCTTGACTCACTTGAAATAAGACAAACTAGCTTACAGTTGATTTTAGCAAGATATAAGAGCTTGTTTTAGGGAAATATTGACTAAATATTGATGAAAAAGTTGTATTTCCACTGACAAATAATTTCACTTGTAACAAGACATTTTCCCATGTTTCAAGTGGAATAATCTTCCAGTGTGACTTTTTTATTTTTATTTATTTACTTTAATCAAGCTCATAGCTTTTAGTTTTCTTATTTCAAATGTACTAAGATATTTGTGTGTTTTAAAGCTGTTAAAGATAGAAAAATAGAGTAAATTTCCACCCAAAAATTCAGAAATTTTGAGATTAATTTCATAGGTTTTTTAGAGAAACGCCTGGAAATAGCTGAGCTCTGAAAGACAAAAAAAATTGCAGCCGAAAACATTATATATATATATATATATATATATATATATATATATATATATATATATAATCATGTTTATAGAATTTAACATTTTTGACTTTTGGAAAATGGAGTTTCAAAACCTGAAAGTTCTTGACTTTTGAAGCTCAGAAATTTTTCAAAATTCTTTCTAGAAAATTTCTATTAATCTTAAAATTGTAGTTTTTTGGTGGAAAGTTTTTTTCTTTTTCTCTATCTCTCCATCTCCAGTTGCTGTTGGACACCATCATATATCTGCACTAGAAATTAGACCAAAACTACTTGGGTCGATTTTGTGTTTTTGCGGTGAAAATGAACCTCAAATGCCTCACTTTCCCGTTTATTCCTGCTGTTTCTGCTGTAGTTGAGGGAACTCAGTTAACGGTGGTATAATCATTTCAATGTGGTGCATCTGTAACATTTAACCTAAACAGCTTTAGGTTATGCAGTAGATAATTTGTGGACAAACACCAACACTGTTTTTTTTTGTTCAACCCTGATGGAAAAGGTGGAGTTTTCCCTCACTGTGACGGTCAGACTTCATCTCTGGTGCTTTCTATGGTGCTAACATTCCCTCGTCTCCAAGTTTTCCTGCACAAATTCAGTACGCGACGAAGAGGCGCTGTGCGAAACGTCGCCTGTTGGTTTTGTTTCTGGTGTCGTTCCTCGTCTGTTCTGCCTCTTTGTGCAGATAAAGGTGCTGCTCCCTTCCCTCCCTCCCTCCTTCCTCCTTATTGATTTGTCTGCTTTGCCCAGCTGCTGCGATTGAAAACCAAGGGAATTTTAAACAAGTTGAGGCTCGACGAGGCGGATTCTGCGAGAACTAAAAGTAAAGTGGTGAGAAATTGGATGTGCTGGCACCAATTTCATGGCTCAAATAGAAATCACACTTATTATGGGATTCTTTGGTGAGACGTTTGCGCCTCTCAGTCAGATTGAGACTTGCTGGGTTTAAAATCAGCTGGTTCGGTTTTAATACCCCAGACTTTGAGGTAGATCTGAATTATTATTTTTTTATGGATTCTGCTGCATAAGGTTTTCCCTCCCAGCTCAATGGAACGGATCGATGTTTCGCTCTTTATTGGGACCAACATTAAGACCTGCTGCTTGTCAGAGGTTCATGGTAGAGCTGGCTCAGCTGCAGATAAACGTTTCAATAAAAGGTCTATAAGGTTATTCTGCTGTCGCTCTTGCATTAAACAACGTCTCCTCAGTGATTCTGGCTGCAGACTGAACTCTAAAACAGACTCTGCTGCTGAAATAAGTGTCCAGTTTGAAAGGGTGGAAGGTTTTGAAAATGTAAAAATCAGTTTTCAAACTATGATTTATTTTAAAAGTGCTATCTAAAGCTAACTGACTCACTTTTAGTTTCCTCGTTACCAGAAAGCATTGCAGTAACTAGCTTACATTTCATAAATCATTTTATTTAGCCACATTTCAGTTGCTTTGAAGTCCACACTTTGACTAGGACACTCGAACCCCATTTTTTTATCATTACTATTTTATTTTCTGATGTTTTTATCACTCACTCTGATCTGGATTTTCTGTTGTGTCACAGACTGATTGACAGAAATTTTCCTCTATTACACTGCAAAAACAAAAAAAAGTGTTTTTATATCTTAATACACTTAAAATTACACAAAATTAACTTACAAATAAGTTTTCAGCAAGAAACATGATCTTGTTTTAGGTCAATAAGTCATTAATATTTATTAAGAAAAGACAGAATATTAGGACCATAATAATAAATTAAAAAATAAAGTTGAAGTTGAAAGTGAAGTTGAAATAATGAGAATAAAGTCATAATATTTTAAGAGGATAAATTCACAAGAATAAAGTTGTAACGCTATCACTTTGTTCTTGCATTATTTTGAATTATTGTAGTTTTACTACTTTATTCTTACATTACTTCAACTTTATTGTTGCAATCTTAAAACTTTATTATTGAAATATTACAATTTAATTCTTTTTTTTCTTTGTGTGGTCCTAATAAACTACCTTAATACTGTGATAGTTTGGTTTCTCTACTCAATAAAGTAAGTCATAATTTGAAAACTGCATTTTGTATTAACTTTTCTGTCATATTAAAAATCTGGTTTGATTTTCTGAAACATTTAATTAATAAACAACGGAGATCTTTGAGATTTGTCATATTTTTACATCACTACAAATTATTGCTATAAATTCTTGGTAAAGATAAACTATGCAGCAGCTTTGTCGTTTTTAACTAAAACAAAAAATCCTTCCAGATCTGTGGAGGTTTTCTCTAAATTTGATCAGTTTTGAAATGTTTGTCTGCTGAAGGAAAAGTGTCCAACTTGACATGTTTTGTTTCTTTGCAACTGAATTTTGCTGAAGTGTTTTAATGTTGACTCAGTTTTTCCCTTTGTGAGCGCAGAGAAAGAAGATGTGGTTTATTCTATCCGCAAACAAAGTGTGCAATATACCTTTTCCAGACGGTTTCGGCCCCATTGTCTTCTTGTTTTCCTGTTTTTTGTTTTTTTTTCAGCCAGCTCCTCAGGTCTCTAAATGCCTTCTGGTTCCTCACGTTGATCAGGAAATCTCACACTAATCCACCCAACACACAACATGGATTTGGACTGGATTTTATTTCTCGTTTCCTTTTCCTCCTGCAGGTTAACTCAGGCACTTATTCAGTGTCCTTGTCCTTGTATTATTTATTGCACATTTTATGATCTGATTTTTACTTAAACACAAGAGGTATCGCGGTTTAGGATTGGGCTGGAATTTCTTACATAAAAACCTACAGAAGCTTTTGTCAAACCATAAATGTGTATTTCATCAATAAATGCCTTTTAAAAGTACATCTGCTGATTTATTTTCTTATTTAACTAGTTGTAGGAAATGTCTGCTGAAGGCTTTATGATAATATTTTGGGGAGGGTTGGACATTTTTGTCCCATAGTTTTAGTTTTGCATTTTCACTCTGGGTCAAAAGTTGTATATGTGACATTTTCTTTTAAGTGTAATAAATTGATCTTTTAGGGGTTTTCCTTTATTATAAAACAAAACATAATGTAAAACGGATTTTTAAATTCAAAACTATTAATCCCAAAGTGAAATTAAATATTGTGATCAATTAAATATGTTTTAATTGAATTAAAAATTTTGTTTTAAAGAATGTTATTTCATAATGGAGGAAAACGAGACTAAAATATCAGGTTACTAATTGATGAATTATAAGAAAACGATAAAAGAACGATGAATATTTGATTTTATGATAACGTGAAAGGAAAAATGTTTTACCCGTTTATATAGAAATATTTTTTGTCTTTTGTCAATTTTAAATGTGACTTGGATGCTTCCTTGAACGGATAGGATCCAAAATATGTTCATTAAATTTTTTTCACAAGATCATTCAGTTGTGCAATTATACATCTTTGAAAAGCATTAGTAGAGCCTCCTGCATAACCAAAAGTATGCAACAAGTGGTTTCTGAATTGTAAGTGCGATGGCTCTTCCAGCAGCCATTGTAAAGTGCATGCAGCAGTAAAGCCAGCTGGCAAAACATGCTGAAGCTCAGCTGGGGTTGCTAGGTAACGGTGTAGGGCGACTTAACAATTTAAAAGTCTTTAAAACACTCATTTTTTAAACATCAACTTATTGCCAAATAACAGCTCTTGGGCTGTTTTTAGAAGCAATAGAAACCAAAATGGAAGAAAAAAATAATTAAATGTGCCTATTGGGTCTCCTTTAAGTTGCCCACTGTCTCCAGAAAAGCTGATCTTTTGTCCGCTAAAAGTATTGCTCTCTCTCGCTTCCTCCCAGCCTAGATAAAGTTTTGACATGTCAGAAATTTGAAACTGGGTCTGACTGAAAAAGTTTTTGTGCTTTCAATCCGTCATCCTCTATTTATATCCAATTGTAAGGAAGGAATAGTCCCAGAACAAAATGAGCATATTCCCACTAGGCAGCTGTTGTGTGGTGGTAAGTTTTTATTCTACCAAAAAAAAAAGAAGGGAAACAAGCCTGTATGAGTCTAAAGGAGCATTTGTCAACAGCAGATGCCTTTCAGCACAGTGACAGATGTTAAATGTCAGGCGTTTGGTGGCAGAGCCTCCAGTTTCCATCTGCTCAGACTGCAGCTGCAGAGGCATCATATGCTGGACTTCATCCTGCCTCATGTGAGCTAAAATAATAGAAGACAATGATGAAGTTTATTTAGAAACATGATGCCAACTCAGTCAGTGCAGGGGAAACAGTTTGAAAACAGCATAGAAGTGTTAAAATTAGGCAAAACTTTCAATATAAACAATCGGTTACCTATGTAAGTAAGAGAAAGTGATTTAAAATAGCAGTTTTAATCCAAATGTCTTAAATCAGTAAACACATTTGCCATTTTTAAAAATTCCACTTGGGTCTCACCTGCTTCTGTAAACATCCCAAGTGCTTAAAAAAAACACCCAGCTGTCATTTTGGCAATATTTTTTGGGGTCAGAAAAATGAACCCTTTCAAAAGCCTGAAGGAGCATTGTGTGTTACCTAGCAACCCCAGAGGATCCCCACCCGTCACCTAGCAACCCAGGCTGATTTCCACCATGTATGGTCAGCTGGTTTCACTGTTTTGTTGTTGACTTACCATCCAGAAACTGCTTGCAAGGTTCTTGCTGGTTGTACAGGACGCTCCACTTATGCTTTTCAAAGATGTTCTGTTGTACAATTGTGCATCTTTTTGCAGTTATTTTTTTTGGCGAGCACAAATGTTGAGCATGGTGACAAGAGGCCCTAAAACAGCTCGAAATGGGCAGAACTGAGCAGAAAAGTCTCAAAAATCTCATTTTCTACGAATAATTTTGTGCAAAAAATGTATTGAACATGTTTTGTATAGGCCAAATACCCATCCTAACATAGATTGCAGAAGTCCTGTGTCTTCTTTAAAACTGTTAAGGTTTGTAATATTCCACTCTTCATTCTTACAAGCGTGCCAGTGATCCTTCTCATGAAAAGATAGAAATAATTTAAAATCAGAAGCTGCTCCTTTTGCAGTGTTTTTATCAATTCTCGCTCATAGAGGAATTATTCCCAGGAGACGACGGGAAGCACCGAGATGTTTGTTTTCTCAGGACCATTAGATCGCAGCTATTCCAGTCGTCGTCGTCTGTGGGCGTCGCGCTCAGATGTGTAAAATGAGAAGAGGGAAAATCACATCTCGGCTCATTAACCGAGCCGGCCGTGCAGACAGAGGGGCTGGTGTGTTTTGGTGTTTGTTGCCAGTGTTTTGCCACGTGGTGCAGTTATTGCACAGCAGGGGCAACAGGAATCAGATTCGCTGCTGTTCATCAACATGTGATGCTGAAATAATGGCGCTTGTATGATGTAATGGTGTGACTTCAAACCGGTTCAGGGTATTGCTGAGCAAAATCCATCTTTGTGGCACCGGTAGTAATAACATGTTGCATACATGGAAACCTTTAATAAATAACATTTGTCATGTAATGTGAGCTGAGTCACATCAATGTGGAAGAATGATTTATTAATTGTTTGTAAATTTATTTTACACAATTACATTTTTTGTAAAAGAGAGCCCTGTCTTTTTCCCAGTTATCCTTATTTTTTGAATTTATGCCATGAACGTTTCTTTTTTCTTTATTACATATTGTATTTATTTATGAATATATGCTTTTTTTATTTGCCTCCAGAGGAGGCAGAGGAGGAGAAATACCAGGGCCTCAGGGAGGAACTGGAAAAGACCTGGAAGGTGAAGACAACAGTGGTGCCTGTGGTCATCGGGGCCCTCAGGGCAGAAACCCCCAAACTGGAGCAGTAGCTAAAACAGATCCCAGGAACAACATCAGACATCTCAGTCCAGAAATGTGCAGTACTAGGCACAGCCAAGATACTGGAGGAG
>CAEGAF010187946.1:0-28760 GCA_903067075.1 Micropoecilia bifurca | reverse complement strand
CACACCTAGGGGCAATTTAGACAGACCAATTAACCTAACAGTCATGTTTTTGGACTGTGGGAGGAAACCGGAGAACCTGGAGAAAACCCACACATGCACAGGGAGAACATGCAAACTCCATGCAGAAGGACAGGGGCCGGGAATTGAACCCAGAACCTTCTTGTTGCAAGGCAACAGCTCTACCAACTGCGCCACTGTGCAGCCTTTGTATATTGCCCTTCAGTCTAAATCAGGACAGATTAACTTCTATGCTGGTATATAAGTGTGAATAAAAGCCTTGCAAACCAGCTGTGACTGGATCACAACATGATTCTAACCTGGAATAAAAAGGGCCTAGTTTTTTATGGAAAGATGTTTCAGAATAGGAAGTGATAACCTTCCATTCTTGTAAATGTAATTTTGGTTTAGCTAATTCTGCACAATTAAGAAACATATTAAAGATATTAAGAAAAAATATCAGGAATAACAGCACAGGAAGAGGCAAAAGCCCAATGCGTTTGTATAACACCATAAAAACACATTTACAAAGTATTAATGTAAATTAAATAGCAATGAAAACTGTCAAAATCTCCATTGTTTAATTAAATACAGATTTAAATACCATTTAAAGCTTTTGTTTTTACAGAAAACTTACCTTTTGCCAACTGGGTAAAGCCATTCCAAACTACAGTTCCTCTGCACAGGAGAGAAAACTGACCTCTACTGGTCAGATATTTAACATGATGAAGCTCTGAGATGATTAAGCAAGAATGAAACTCCATCTTTGATTTAGAGAAGTAGATAAAATGCATTGGTCTATCCTTCTGACATTCAAAAATATTATAAACAAAAATACAAATTTGAAAAATATTAATCTTATAGACAGAATATGAGAATTTATTTTCTTAAACAGAGAAGCAGAAGGACAATGACAATCTGATCGAGTTACAATTCCAACAAAGTGTTACGGAAAGCCTTTTGCAAATGGAAGGCCAACTGGTGAAGCCAGACATTGCTGTGTTAGTTCAAACCAAACTTTCCCTTCCCTTCAAGTTAGTAAAAGACACTCTCCTAGCAGCAAGGAGATTCATTTGGAATACTTTTGATAAAAAAGATGAAATTTTAATCCAAGTCCAGGATGAGTTGGTTGGATAAATTCCTCCGTCACTTCCAGTTTTTACTGGTTAACCAGAAATCATGCCTGTTTCACAATATTAATTGTTGATTGTAGTGATGAACTGGTGCTAAAGGTAGCTGCTGTATTCCTTGAACAGAATGGACTTCTGGGCTGTATGAAAGTGGGAGAGCGCGGACGTGTGGTCAGGCTGACAAATTTAAATGCATTATTGCTCAGAACTCCATTTCTCTCATATCCCACTGTGCTGTTCAAAGAGATGTGAAGAAGTATCCTGTGGCACTGCAAAAATGGCAAACTGCTGTGTCATTCTGCTCCAAAATTCAATCATGACTCTAATGTTGGCTCATAGCTGCGAGAGCAATGCTCTGCAACATGAGACAATTTTTACAATAACCCATTATGATCTGCTATCTTTTTTGGATTATTTTTCTGCTCGAACTGGAGATAAAAAGCTTAAACAAGCAAAACATATTAGAGAATTGTGTTTTGGGTTTATTTCAGGCATGCTTGAACAAGTGTGAGCTCACAATTAGGCAAAAAAGAAAGGTGTCTAGAGAATATTAATTATGAGCCTAATAAATATAATAATTAAGATTAAAGTAAGCAACGAGGTGCAACAACTTGGACAATCTCCTGAAGTGTAACGTTGTCCTAAACGCTTAGTAGTTTACCAGACTACTAACTCTGGACACATCCAACATGTTTTATGTGATATAGAACAGCTGCTGTAAATAACGGGAATATTAGAACACATTCTGGCCACTTATTGTAGAATCAGAAAAAAATTTGTTTTGTAGTGAATAAAATTACTGATAAAACACAGTAATTTTACCCTCATTTGAAGCTTAAAAAGCAAACAAAATAACACCCAGTTGCTTTTTTTTTTGTAATAAGTTAATGTTTTTGGTGTCTGGAAGATGAGCCGTTTCAAAAACCTCCAGATTGTTGAGTCACTGCGCCGTTACCTAGCAACTCCAGTCGAGTCCAGCTTGTCACTTAGCAACCCAAGTGGAACTCTAGTACATTTTGTCAGCTGGTTTTACCACTGTACAATGGCTGCTGGAAAAGACAAGCGCTTTGTTGTTGACTTAGCATCCAGAAACGGCTTTCTGCATTCTTGTTGGTTGTGCAGGAGGCTCCACTTCCGCTTTGCAAAAATGTACAATTATATAATTGCATATCTGTTTTCTGCCTTTTACCTGTAATCGTTGGGTTTTGGGGTGAGGCCAGAAGCAGCTTTTTTAGATTTAGAGTGTCAAGAGGTTCTAATGCATCATTCTGAAAATAAAAAGAGCTTACCAAGCTAAAATCTTTCTATGATTTTGTGAAAATAATTTCATGGACGTTTTTTGCATAACACTTAGACCTAAGCTGTTCAAAGAAGCATAATGGGTCATTTTAAAAACTCTTTGTGGTAGTGTTTTTCATTAGGACTCATATATTGACAGGTCGAGCCTGAACTGGATCCTTTTACACTGATTATAACAAATTATTTCAAACACGGGCATGTATTATCAGATCTGTATTTGTTAACGTAACAAAGAAGTTCCCAGTTTTCTAAAGAGTGGTGTTGAAATCTTGTCTCATTCAGCTTTTTCCAGTGCCACGGATTTCCTCGCCTTCTCAGCAGTCGAAAGCAGACCAAAGCCCAGTTCATCTATCCATCTTAGCTTTTGATACTGTCTAATTCTTAATTTGTGAGCTCTCTGTAGAATTTTTGTAGAAAGTAGAAATTCAAATTACCAGCCATTGAATTTTAAAAGCGAGAGGTCTCGCCACCGGATGAGGTATCCGCTGAGTAGCTGCATTGATCAACAAACGCGTTGACTCCCTGCAGACAAATTGAGGTAATTATGTGCTATGAAGCTGAAATTTTCTTCTTATTACCTTTTAATGAAGCAAACTTTGATTTCTCCATGTAGATTCTGGTTATTTATATCAAGCATTCCCATGCCATTCCCCTTGCACAACCCAAACTAATTTAAGGGTAATGAGTGGGACTTCCCTCATTGCAGTGGGAGGCAGATTGATGTTGTCAGTGTTATGCAGCTTCAGCAGGAATCCTCTCCTCTCTGGGCCTCTGTGACCTTACTGCTGACATCTGACATCCTCTTTAGCTCAGCGCAGACAGGAGCCTAATGCTCTGACTCAGAACATGTTAAAATGCTGAACTGCTATGCCTCTGTTCTTCTGCTGTTATTTTGAAATGCAATAATAAGTGGAGCAACTGAGGTCACCCCCGTAACACGTCCATTATACGCCGTTTTCCTGTCTTGAAAGTAAGAAGCTTCAGTTCTTTGCTTTACATTATCTGCTTCAGGCTGTCCGGGAATATAGCTGCACTTATTTTTAGCGCTGTTTTGGTGATCACCGATGTGTATAAATCAAATTTAGGTCTGCTGGGTCTCAGTAATGACAGCGTTGACTAAGACTGACCAGTCATCCGATTGGTGCGTGGCTTCTCTTTTGTAGACTGCTAAGGACAGCAGAAAAGCAAGAGAGAGACAGAAGAGTGCAACAAAGGCAGAGTGAGAGGGATGCAGAGAGGAAATGAAAGGCAGGGTGAGCGAGAGGAAGATGAGCGGCGAAAAGAGGCATCTCAGCAGTTCTGCTTGTGTTAAATCGTTACTGAATAATATTCCAGCAACCGAGTGCGTGTGCCCTGTGTGTACAAACAGACATGCTCCAAAAAAAAAGTTGCTCATTGAAATTCTGTCCAGTGAGCTTTGGAGGCTCTTAATAGGCAGCCTCCAGGGTTTAGAGGTAGGCCTACAGTAGAGTAATGCAGATCTGGCCATGGATGAGTCATGCTGCCATCCCATGGTGAATATCTTGGCATCATGGCTTTGCCCTGCACAGTTGCAAAGTTTCAATTCGAGGGCTTAGTTGAGATTTGGAGAGAGCGTGCCGCACAGAGCTTTACTTCCCTGGAGGTCTGTGATAACAACCACATGACTCACAGTGCAAACACTCAGCATCTCTCAAATCTGGGTTTACAGTGTGGCTCAAAGTCCTCGCATTTGTTGAGAATTAAACATATTCGTCTATTTAGAGGCTAAAATGAGAGTCAAAATCGGTACAAGACCCTGAAACTGAAGACGTAAGGGTCTGGCTTACGGGTCAATATAACAGCCTCTTATCCTCTTTTTCGTTAAGCTCTTTTGCTCAACTTTATTTGAAAATACCAGCAGGTCAGGGGGGAAAGGTGGTGGGAGTATTTTGTAGGGAAAAGATCTGTTAATCTGTCTTCACTTACTATAAGTGCTGAGGTTGGTCTGCAGCTCTTAAAGTTTGGTTTCCTTTTTCTTTTTAAAAACAAAAACAAACACAAGAATAGAAGCAGAACAGGTAAAAACAGTCTAGACATTTCTTCCGACAATCTTTTACAATGAACATTTATTATTCGTTCAACTGTATTTACAGCGGTATGTGCCCATTTTCTTGTTTTTCAGTCGTTTTCATTCAAGCATATTCTCTTTATTGCCGTTTTACTTCCGACCAGGTTTACTTTTGTTAGAAACAAATCTTCTTTCCTCACCACATCTGTTATATTCCCAAAGTACATCACTAGTCAAGTATGATGAATTGTGTAGGCAAGGATTTTTTTTCAGATCCAACAAATATGTGAATGATTGGCTTCTATTTCTCCACATAATCTCCAACTTTCTCGTAACGTGGAAATCTGCTTACTTTTGATTTTTGGCGTAATAAAAAACCGTGTTAGATTTTTCTCAATAAAGTTCCCTGAATTTGTTGTGCTTTGCTATATTTCACACATTTAGAACCTTCATCATTTTTTTAATCATCACTTCTGTTTCCCATAAACTTTAGTTTTCAATAGGAAGTAGGACTCTGACTATATTGTATATTTTTTAGACAATTTATCATGAAACAGTAAAGCAAAAACTAATGACAAAGCTTTGAAATTAGTTTTCCTAATTTACATTTGCAAGACTGTGCAAGACGAAATAACTTCCCTTTCAGTCATAAAGGATGGCTAAGTGTCTGAAATGAGGGTTTAAAGCTGCGATGTGATTTTTACATATTTGTTAAAACTGTCACTAGCTTTCTTCATCACAACACACTGGAGCACCGTCCGCATTACTGCAGATGAAACCCCGATATGTCTGTCTGTCTCCCATTCCATCCTGCCATCACCCACGAATGAGACAAAAATATTTAAACCAATCTGCACTATGTAGGTTTTCATTTTGACACCAATGACTAAATGCGTCCAACCAGATACCAAAACATCAGGTTGATATGCGACTAAAAGGTCACAAACATCATTTATTGTCTTATTTAGCTTCTGCTCACCATGGTAGAAAGGAACTTGATCTAAAAGTTTGATCCATGATTTTCATGTAACAATATTTCATCATGTAGAAATTAAAAATTAAACAGAGGTGCAGTGTTTAGTACCTGCTGTAGAAAGTTCCGGGGTTCATGTCTTGGTCAGATGTTTTCTCCAAACGTGTGTAATTTTTCCCCTTGCTGTCCAGAACTGGTCTTTCTAAATTGCCCTTAGCTATGAATTTGTGCATATCTTATGGTCTATCCTGTGCTTCTGTGTTGCCTGGTGATGGACTGGCGATCTTTCCATGACGTACCCCACCTCTTGCCCAATGACCGCTGGTAAAAGGCGCCAGCCTACCTGCTACCCTGTGTGGATAAGAACCAAGAACAATTCATCTCCCCCTTTTCAGACCATGACATTGTATTTCCTCTGCGCTAACTAGGGAACTCGTGGGGAGAACATGTGAAATGACAATGCAGACATGTGATCCGCTGTGACATTCTGCACATGCCGTCTTGCATTGTGAGCCCCAAGCTTCTCTTTCTTCAGACTCATGAAGAGCAAAACGTTAGTCTGTCCCTTTCATGCTCAAGATGCAAAGATGCTAAAAAAGAAGAGAAAAACAATGTGCAGAGAGGGTCAGCGGACACTGCCAGGGCATAAAGTGTCCGCGCTCTGCCACTCCAGTGCCTACTGATAAACAGCAGTTCCTCCACATCCTCGTCAGCAGCTGGTTGTGTGAGTGTGTGTTGTACTTGTATGATGGCCTCCAGATGCTGTAAGAGAGAATTTGACTTTTCACTAGTGAAAACGGAGCAAGCCACTGGGGAAATATTAGGGTTAGGGTCTCACACTGCAGAAGTCTTTCTCAAAGGGTTCAAGCCAGAATTTACTTTGGAATTCAGTAAATTAAATATAAAAATATATAACAGGGTTTGAGATGGAGGACTTGCCCATTTGCAAGCCATTTGCTTGGCTTCATGATTTAAGGCTTATGAGAGAAACTGACAGCAAAACTTAAACCATAATGTCTGGAGAGAAATCATGTAAAAATGGTACATCTGTGATATATTGTTCTGTATTTGCAAGGTTACCATAACATCTTAAAGAGTCTCAATTAAAAACACCTCAATTAGAGCTGAACAATTTATTGAACTCCAATCACAATGAAACTTACTGAGAAACTGCAATCAGAAGGAAACTCTGTTATGGACAGAGTGACAAGCTGTCCATAACAGAGTTTAGTGTTTCAGTCACTGCAGCCTGATCTAGATTGCAGTGACTGAGACACTAAAGCAGTGGGACTTGATGGTTGAGGAAAAAGAGAGGATAATCGACTCATTGATCAACTTTGACCAGCAGTTTCCATTTCCAAATATTATTGTAATAACAGACACCGAAACTTACAAAAACCTTATTAGTGTTTTGGTTTAATAATGTTTGTGTTGTATTTTGTTTCCTTTCTCAGTTCCCATCAGTGTGTTTGCTTTTGCTGAAATCTTCTGATGTTTAGAGTTTTCTCATTTGCTTTATTGGTTCCTTATTTACAGTAATGCTCTTTCTAATGCGCCTTGTTTTCTCCTCTTTCTTTCCTAATTTACTAATTACACCACTTGTCATGTGTAATGATTGTGTTTTTTCAGTGTTTATGCTTGTTTGTTTTTCTGTTTGTTTTACATGATTTTATGCAGTTTTTCTTTGGGGTTTGCTATCTCCTGGCCTCTTTTGTCTTATTCTTTTCATTTTCTGTCACAGTAACTTGTTTGTTTTCACTTATTACATAAAGTCTCTCCAGATAGTTTCTTGTCCATCTGTTTACTGTTGGTAAGCCAGCTTTTTGGATATCTCTGGTTGATAGCAATGTTGGATTTGAAATTGTACTCGCTCACAACACATCTATTTAAACTGATGGTTGGTGAATGAGGCTTTGTGGAGCTATAGGACAAGCTAAAGCTTCCTGATGTTTTTGCATGCAGTCTTACTTCTTGACACCTGCTTTCAGTTACTGGTCAGCACACCTGTGCTTCAGCTAGCTGCCAAACATCTATGGTTATTGTTTACTATACAGTTTGAATTTGGTTTTAGGTAATGTTGTTTATTTTAATCACCTACCTGCCTCTCGACTGTTGCCTTTATTTGGAATTTTTTCTCTACTCCATTGTGACACTGATGAAGATTAAAGGTCCCAGGAAAATAAATGGGGCACAAAGATAGTCTAGAAAATACAATTACGCACCCTTAAAAATATTTACAAGAAGTCAGTTATTTTTGGCATATGAGAAAACTTTTTGTGTGAAAGTATTAAACTGTAAGTATTGTGTATTTATGTTAATATTCACAGTGTTTTATCTTCTTTTATTTATAACACCCACAAACTGTGCAATAAAAATGTCAGATTTAGTCAATTGCAAATAAAGAATAGTCTCTTTGCCCATTTTCTTACATACTCATTATTTATTTGGGACAAAGACACAACATACAGCTAGAATTCACGTCAATCTCTTCAGCAATGTGTGTGATCAGTTTCTTTAATTGTTTTCTGGAGCATCAGATATAATATTCACGTCCTTCCTTCTGAAATGATCGTTGGAATCAAACATGATGCTGAAGATAATTTGCTCCCTTGCTGAGAAGATTATAGTTCTGTATTTCTGTCTGCGAGTCTGTCAGCAGGACGACTCATAACTGATTTCTGCTAATTTTAGTGGATGGACGGCCGCAGGCCAAGGAACAGATGATTAGATTTTGGTGGCAAGGCAGAAGAAGTAGGACTTGTTAAAGAAAAAAAAGAACAGTTGTCATTTTTAGATGGAAATGGAGAGAGAGAGACCTTACATCTCAAGGATGAGTGAGTGAATACTTCACTGGCCACTTTATTAGGTACACTTTGATAGTATGAAGCTGAACCTTTTTTGCCATTCTCCTAATTCTTTAGGCCATAAAAAGGATTTTAAAACTTTCTCAGAGATTTTCAGACGTAAAAGGCTACATTATGTAGATGCTGCAGAAATGTAGGCTGTACATCCTAAAACTGCCTTTCATAATAAGTACTTGGTTTGCATACATATTATTTATTAAAATTATTCTGCTTTGGCTCAAGTGTTGTACTACCTCATAAAACAAATCGACATATGGTGCAAATTAATTAACACCATATGCTATCTCCTGGCCTCTTCCATATTAGCACATAACACAAATTTTTAAAGAACTTTATTTATTTTGGCTATAAATTACCAATATTACAAGAATCTTCAAAAACATGACAGTAATAAACTACTTAAAACAGATCACACTAATTACCTGCCATGCTCCACCCAGCAATAACCAAGAAATTGATCGTAAACAATAATACTAGTTGTAACAGTGCTACAATTACCAGTATTCATATTTTATTTAATTTGGGGATGCAAGCAATTATTTGACTTACTGGTAACTGTCGGTTAATGGTTTATTAGATTTAAACTAGTTAAAATCTATTAACTTTAAAAATGCAGATCTGGTCGGTCCTCTTGATGCAATAGAAAACATTGCTTTTTAATGAATATGACTGCTTATCAAATAATCGTTTGTCAGTTGATAAGATTAACTCTTAGTGTTATCCTCACTAACTTACGTCTCTAATCTCAACTAACTTTTTTATATGCTTTGACATGGCAGAAAATGTGTAGGCTTAGCTAATATGTGAAGAAATGTTTTGATATTCTGTGAGTAATTCAAACACTGGTTTTGTGTTTTAAAATTATGCATTTCTAAAATGTGTTTTTGGTATTTTTTGTTGAGAGGCTGTGTTCTGGACTGTTTTCACCTTCTGACACTTTACAAATGCTGACCTGTTTCATGCCTGTAACGCTTCAATATTCTCCTTATCATTCATCTTCCTTCACATTCCTTTTCCTTCCTGTAGTTTGAAACCTGTTGAATATTCTCTTGCATGCATATAACCTCATCTTTTGATTCCTTTCTAAATATGTCTGAGTAGAAAGTGCCACTGTGTTCCTTTCTAAAATCCTCACTAACCTTGTCTTCCCTCCTCTCCCCTCCTTATGTCCCCCGAACCTCCCCTTTACTCCCACCTTCTCTCCTTTTTCCAGATGCAAGGTGTGCCGTCCCCCCCTCCTATCATCATCATCACCACCATCATCGCTCCCAAGCCCATTCCTTCCACGCTCCTTCCTACCACCATCCCTCACACGATCGTCCCTCCTTCGATCGTCCCTCCTTTGACCGTCCCTCTTTTGAGCGTCCTTCCTTCGAGCGTCCTTCCTTTGAGCGTCCTTCCTTTGAACGTCCCTCCTTCGAACGTCCATCCTTCGACCGTCCTGCCTACGAGCGTCCCTCCTACCACCGCCCATTGCTCGAGCGCCCCATCTACAACCACCCCTTGCACGACCGTCAACCCCACGACCGCTGGAACCCTCGTCGTTGTGTGAGCTCCGGACATCAGTACAACATGTTGGACCAGGAAGAGGTACGGTGTTCTACATGTTGAGAATATGCCGATGACATATTTCTCTTCTAAACACTGTCTGCTGTCCAGAAATCAGGATAGTGTATTCTGTTTTCATACACATACACATAAGAAGACAAATGATTATTTTGTCCACTGCATTGTGTTTTATCTATCACGGTTATCATATAAAAGGCTGGAATTCCTCCCAGTTAAATGAGTAATATGACTTATTATACATAAATGCCATATTGGAGCAGGTCAGTATTTACATGTGCCAAATTAATGAACTTCTTTAGCCATAACGTCTCTGCTAGTTGGAAGAGACTGTAAAAATTAAGCTTCTGAAACAAGTAAGATGAAGCTTCTCTGCTGGTGGGACTTTACTGGATTTGCTGAAAATGAGAAAGTTATACAGTTTTCCTGGTGCTCCGATTTTGTTTTGGGGATATAATAATAACATTGTAAGTCAGAAAATGATGAACGGACGTATTAACGCAAAGAGGTTTTCTCTTAAGAGAGAAAACTCTTCACTGTTATTGTATTTGCTCATCTGTTGGTAAAATATTCCAGAGGGGAAACCGTTTCAAGCTTGAATAACTTCTTTTTCATTGTAAGTCGATCACCAGAAACTTGCTAATTAAACTGAACTTTAAATCTGATATATGTGTGGTTGGGAATGTTTTAGAGGTAGCTGCTGCTGAATAAGCAAAGGATTTATTTACTGAAGAAGGGGAGAGAGCTCGTTCTGTTTATTCTCCGAGTTCTCGTCTGTTTCTCAGGTTAGCGCTCATTAACGTGATTAATTTTTGCTCTCCAGCTCGTGCGTTTGCAGACAGAGATCTCTCATCCACTGCTGGTGTGAATAAAAATCTCTACTTGCTGTTCAGGCCAGGAGAGGGTACTGTTCTTCAGCTTTTTGCCTCTGTCTCAGAAACAGTTAAAAGAAAACTGATTTATTCAATCTGTAACATTTTTACATTTTTTTATTCAGGTGGAATGATTATAAGACAACAGGTATGATTTTTAAACACAATTGTTGTGGATTTCCTCGAATTCAAACAGGTTCAAAGTTATACATACACATTCAAATAGATAAATACACTCTGTGCACAACTATTTTGCTATATCATACATTTATGCACATTTCCCAACTTTAAACTTTATAAAGCTTAATACTTATGGGATATAAGTATTTAAGAAGCTGTGTATTTGTTATATAAGGGATCAGAAGTTCCAATTTAACACCCATTAAGGTAGCTTCTTTATTATATAATCAGCCACAAATTTGATTTATTAGGCTCTAAAAAGTCAAAAATGTCAAGATGTTTTCAAGAGAGATGCACATTTAAAATGGCCAATTTGCACATTTTGCTGCAAATTGTTAATGGAGTCAAACTAAACGTGGTGATAGGGGAAAATAAGAAGAAAATTAAGTGTGAAGCTGCAAGAAATCCTGAACCGGTAATGGGGAAGAAAATTCATCAAGGTGAAACTGGTATGGGCTACTGTTAAATTATGAAATGACTCCAGAAAATACAACTGAGCCAATAATTGTGCACACAATGAACATCCCCAGTATGGTTAGATTTATTTTCCTTCAGCCAACTGCATCTATTGGCTGGAGGTTTGATCACCCTCACCTTGATTTACCCCAGTTTTGGCCTGGGCTTGAATTTATACTTAATGCTGGGGGTTTTATTTATTTATCTATTTATTTATTTTTGTAGCTTAACACAAATTCAAAGTGAAATAACCACTAGATGTTTTCCTAAATTAGTTGATAGTTGAGTTTGCGTGGGTTCTGTCTGATTTCCTCCCACAGTCCAAAGACCAAAACTGATTGGTTAACTGAATACTCTGAGTTGTGTGTAGGGTGAGTAGCTTCATTTCCATTTTCCTTATAACTGTGCAAATTGGAATGACAACAATGGGAACACGTTGATAAAAATACGTTTTTCAATAAAACATCTTTGTTCTTGGACGAGGTGTTTTTTTTTGGAGAAATCCAAGTTTGTGTATTTGGCAAAAACTATGATGGAAACACATTTTTTGCATCACTTGCGTTATGTGATCAACATCCGGATATTACTACTGGTGGAAAATATGAAGAAGATGACAGGAAGTGGTTGGAGTATGACGGAGCTCCATGTTTTTCAATGACTTGCGTGAACAGACATATTGATGATATACATTTCTTATTTAATGAAATACTGTAATTGCGAAATTTAGTTTTTTTTTGACCGTTTTTTTCTGCACATTTGTAATGGAAACAACTCCAAGGATCTTTGTTCCAGTCCAGCAAAGATTTGGTTCATTTTCAGCAGTAGAGGTTGCCAGAACAAGCAGTAACATGTCCGTTTCGGGAAGTTCTGGACACCTGCAATTATTGCTGAAAATCAAAGCCAAAGGTGTTGCAGAAAATCATTAAAGTGAGTAGTACCTTTTCTTTGGGGCTGGTATTGCAGTTTCACACACTATAAAACCACTGGGAGCTGCAGCAGAAATAGAGCCGGGTCTTATAAATCCATAGGTCACCTCTGCAGGCCTGACAGCTTCGTTATGGTTCCACACCATGAATATGCTAATGTAGTTTTTAATCTGCTTTAATGTGACACATTATAAAGCCACAGTGGGGCTTGTTTTCATTGTGAGGGTGAGGTGATGGATCGGGTTTATTTTTTCTTACCTACATGCTAGTTTAGTTGCATAATCCACCTAAATATGTTTGGATTTTGTAGCTGTCGATGCTAAATCGAATCTTTTAATGGCTAGACGTGGTCAGTGTGCGTGTTTGAGCATGTGTGTGTGTGTGTGTGTGTGTGTGTGTGTGTGTGTGTGTGTGTGTGTGTGTGCACGGCACGCCTGCCATTAGTATTTCAGCTTGTAATCACTCAGAGGAAGAGAGCTCACTGTGATCAGGATAAGTGACCTGTGCTGCTCCGGGAGGATTCAACAGACAGCCCGATTCAATTAATCGGAACCTCATCCCCATCTAATTGTGCCAATAATGCAGCAGCTGCGAACGGATCGGAGGCAGGACTGACGTGCTGATATCCGTCACCTCAGCGACAGCGAGAGGCGTTTAAATATTCATGGCTGTCAGTCAGCTCATGCGGAGCAGCCCGTCTCTCTCCTCCTCCCTCTTCAATCTATTTGCATTCGTTGTAGCTAGCTGACAGAAAAAAAAATCAATCATTCTGTAGATTTCCACAGCAAACATCTATTTTCTCCAGCATTGTTTAGTATCAGCCCGTCTTTGAGATGAACCTTTCACCTCCCTGATTCGTTCAGATGCTTGTCACCAACGCGCAGCAGCACCTGTGAGCTTCCTGCTGGTTTCTGTATCTCCTACACCTCTGGGCTCAATCCACATATTGGATTATCACTCTTACATATTTTTCTCATCTCCCTTCTCCATCTAATCTCTGTCGTTCCATCTGATCATCCTCTCTAGCTTTTGCCCTTTTCCCTGTCATCCCTCTCTCTCTCATCTCTCTATGTTTGCCCCTTGCTCCATTGCTCATAGTTGTATTCTCCCTACATCCCTCAGTCTTGAATGACTGACAGGAAACCTCACAGCCCTTTTTCTGAATTGTTTTCTGAGTGATGGCCATCAGAAAAATGGAGGAAAGATTTCTGAACTAAAGAGTGGAGGTGTTGCTTCAGGGAGAAGATGAGATTCCTTTGTTGTATCTCAGAAATGTCACTCTGGATATTGGTGTTAAGCGTGACCCCTGTGAATCCTGGGTCCTGCAGCTTTCACTTCACTGAACTTTGCCACATTATCTTCAACCCAAGATAATAGATACCAAGATGAGATGTGTTGTGTGGATGTGGAAAATTTTAAAGCTGTAGGTAAAACTGTTATTTTAAGGTTTAAACATGCATCTTTTTAACTGTTTAAACTTACACAGATTTCTTTTCTTTCTTAAATTATTATTCTGGAATTGTAACTATAGCTTTTATGTCCCCTGTGACCTTGCAGGAGTGGTTGAAAGAGTTTCAGATGTGTTTTGTGCTAGAACAATGCTGTAGTTCTACTTAGACAAGAGAATAAGAATGCTGAAAATCTGGCTTTCTCTTCCTGTTATCAAATCTCATTACTTAGAAATAATAGTATGTTGTACAATGATGGTAACAAAAAAAACAAAACATGGTTTAAATATTGTAAACATGATCTCAAAACCAAAACTGTTGCATCGTCAGGTCTGGACTTTGACTAAGTTTGGTTGTTGTCCAGTTTTTGAACCAGATAGGCCAAGCTTTGTCTGTTGGATCAACAGTCTCACATTTGAGCGTGAAATACTTTGGTGTTCATGAGCATTTATGGACTTTAGCTGCAAAAGATTCCCAATCCGTTCTGTGCATCCCAGCAACTTTTTCTGTTATTATCATGAACTGTGTCCGACCTATTGCGGCTCACTGACTGCTCTTTATTTGTTTGTCCTGTAGGGGGAGTGAGAGGGCTGACAGTGATCACTTTCTGCCATCCTCTCTTTCTCTTCCCCCTTCTCTCTCTCCCTCTCACATTAATCTGAGGTGACAGAGTTTCATGTACCATTGCCACGCACCAGTGCGTTGTCCCCAGGTCATGTGTCAGGGCTTCTCTCATCCAAATGAGTTATGCAAGAAAAACTGATGGGCCGGGGGGAAATAAGCCTTCTTCACTTTTTCAAAGAAATGGTGAAAATCAATTAACCACCAAGACATGAAACAGAAAGAACTTTACTTTAGAATGCATTTCTAATCCGTGGCCTGGATTAGTAGATAGATAGATAGATAGATAGATAGATAGATAGATAGATAGATAGATAGATAGATAGATAGATAGATAGATAGATAATGTTCAAGTCTTACAATGAATCTGCGTTATTGCTATGCCTTTACACCTGTTTTTGATGATGTCATAACTTTGTAAGCTTCTGATAGGTTCATTAACAACATCTGAGTTTAATTCAGACCTAGGTCTGTCACGATAAATTATACTGGATAATAAATTGTCCCAGAAACTATTACAATAAACAAATATTGTTGTTTTAAGAACATTTTCAAATAATATATTAATATTGGCATATTAATGTTAACTTGCTGACTGATAAACTTAATTTTTACTGAACTCTCCACACTGCAACTGGGAGATATTTTGAATATTCAAAATAAAACACAACCAAAAATAATAAATAAAATGTAAATGAAAACCACACACAGCTGAAACCATAAATAAAATGGATAATGGTGTCTTTTTAAATAAAATTGCCTTTTAAAGACATTAAATTATTGATCTCATTTTAGTTTGTCATGCCATTAATTGCTTAATTGATTAGTGTGATGGGGTTTTTCAAACATGCTTCTGTCAAGGTATCACCTCTAAGGATATCTAATTTTTGACCCATGTACAACTTTTTCAGAACGGCCCAATTCCGATCGTTTACACCTCAAAATATCTGATTCGAGTCTCTTCCACATGTGGTACTAAATCGTATAATTATCAGATTGTTTTCAGAGAGTCTACAGTCAGAACAGTGCTTTCAGACTACTGTTGGCAAATGTGCTTAGTCTGATTGAATTTTGCCAAATGAGAAAAAAAAAGCTTATGTATCTTTTTATATAGTACATGTACATTTCTGGTTTCAACTGTATTTATGCACAGAAGAGGAGGCAAAGGTTGTCTGAATTTGAAAGTGTGTAGGTAGTCAGAAAAAAGAAGGCAAGCGTGGGAGGTGGCCAAAGTGTTTGCAGACATAGAGCAGATCACAGCAGCGTAGGACGGACACGACAGCAGCCTGTCAGTTTGTTCTAATTTCTTTAGCTGAATTTGTGGAAAAAAAATAACACATTTTAACTGAGAAAATTGGATTTTAGTATCATCAAGGTGATCCCCAAAGAGAGATTAGCTGAAAATCTGGCATACAGTTAAACATCCAATGAAGGATGGTCCATCTCTAAGGTTTTTCTTAGGTCTTTGCTAGATTAATTTACTCTTTATTGAGGTTAAAAAAATCCTGTTACTATTAATCTGCTAGAGACTGATTAGTTTTCAAACTGAACAATTTTTTTTTTGTCCACAACCTCAAATTCTTAAAGTTGACACTGCACCATATGATGCCATAATCAGGTGTAATCAGTAGTAAATAGTTGGGCAAAAAATAAGCCAAGGAACTGGAAAGTCTGAGCACATTTGATTCCTTAAAGTAACTTTACAAAGAAATGAAGGTTATTCAATATTCTTGCAGATAATTGTAAATAAAATATCACTGTCTTTTATTTTAATTGGAACATGTACTCTAGATTAAAGTCATAAAAGCCAATTTGTGAATTTGTCACATAACCCAGTGGCTCTGAGGAATGGAGGTAGTTGTTATGTTTGCTTATGAACCATGGAGAACACAATCAGGCTGCTGTGTGGGAGTTTGAGGGATTAATTATGTGATAAAATGGAGGTGGGCACCAACTTGAAGAGAAGAACAGAAAAAAAGGTTGATTCTTTTAGTTAGATTGCTGACCTGAACCTTTGGACTCGTGTTAACCAGAAAGTCTTGGTATTTGAGCAGCTATTACATGCCTTTTAAGTGAAAATTGCCAGTCACATGAAAAACAAAACAATTTTTATAAAGGTCATCCTGCACATACGAAGAGTTTAAATGACTTTTATCTGAGGGTTTTGATTGACTTCTTTCCATACGATGAGTGTACAGTTTTCTTTTACCTCCAGGGCAACAAGAAAAAAAGGAAACCTGGGTTTAATTTGTCTCCTGCCAGCTTCCCTAAAACAAGTATTGGATCTCTATGACCTTAAAAGCAATCCTCTACCATTTATCACTTTTATTACGAAAAATCACAGTTGGCCAGGGCTCTCTCTGTTCAAAGTGTGGGGCTTTCGGCAGCCTAGACCATACTGATGCACTCATAACATTTACAAGCTTAAGCAATATTTGCTGTATTTTTTCTGAATCTTTTGGTCAAAAATGTTTGATTTAATCCCTCTTCATAAGTCATTGTTAAATTATATTACAAGTGCATTTTATCAGCTTTCTTTGGTGTTTTGAAAGAACATTTAACACTGTACTATAACAGTGGTATAATTTTCTGCTATCCCACCACAGTGCTTTCTTCACTGGATACACTGGGAAGTTTTCCTGACCTTGTCGCTTATAAATCTTGGGCCTTTCTGTACCTCCACTATCAGTTTCAGCCTTTATGTGGAGATAAATGCAGGTGATAGTTTTTGGTGCATCACAGAATGTGACGTTTGACACCTGCGACACCTGTTTTTTTGTTTGTTTTCTTAAAGTTCACTTTCTCCTGATCACTTTAGGTTGGTTTGTAAAATTATATTATCAAGACTATAATCTCCTTTTCCTGTCTCATCATCTCACTTCAGAATTGCAGGGCGTACCGACTTTTATGTGCACCATTGATATGATATGACCATTTTGTGATGTTTATAGTATTGATAAGACATTTCATATTAACAACAGATTTAATTTTAGTTGTAGTCTTTATATAGATGAAATTTAGTTTAATTCACAATTTGGTAATCATTTTACATTTAGTCTAGTTTCACTTATTGTTCATTTACTTCTCTAAAATATAGTCATAGATTGATGCATTTTAAGCCCCTCAACTTTTTCACATATTTGCATTGGTCCTAAAGTTCAAGGTATTGTACTTTTGGAAAATCTGGGTTAGATTTTGATCTGGCCATATTTTGGCTGCTTTGCTTTTGTTTATTTGCATATTTCACTCATCCACAAACTCCACAACTGATGTTCTGATGGTCACAGTCCAATCCTAAATTTTCAAGGTCAGATTGCAGTTAATTTTATTTTTAAAAAATTATTTAATTAGCTGCTGTAATAGTCATGTTTTATATATGACATTGTGAAACGGGTTGTAAAAAAGTCCAGGATTTGAATCTGGAACATTATAGTTATAAAAGTGTGCAGTGGGATTGTTTTGGATGCAGCCAGAGCAGCAACCTTTCATGTTGCACAGAGCAACTGCTGCATGGTGTGCATTAGTCCAGCTTCTCTTGCTTGCCAGATACACAGAAAAGACATGTTGAGACTCTGTCTTTTCCCCTTAACTATGAAGACATCATGACCTTCAAGGGGGGGTTTCTGTGTCAAAGCACTCGATCATACAAAATATGGAACTGCGTATGTTTTTAAGATACATTTCCAAGATCCTGTAACCACCCTTTAAGTTCTGGTTGGCTTTTAACATTTTGAAATTGTCTTAATCAGTTAGCAAGGGGCCATAAAGAATCCTAATAATCCTTTTCCTGTCTGGAGAGCAAACATTGAGGTAGGGCACAACTTAGTGCTAAGACAAAGTTGTTCCCTATTTTTGTGCAAAAACATAACCAACTTTTTGTTGTTCTCAGTCTGTGCCTGTACTCATCTACTTTGTGTTTAGGTCACTGTGTTTGATTGCTTCCCTGTTAAGGAATAATGGATTGCACAGTTTCCCCAAATTGCACACTCATACACACTGGCTCCCCTGACTGTCTTTATTTCTCACATAAACTTTCTTGCCCTTTCTTGGTGAACACACACACTGAAGATATTCATCTACATGTACACATCCCAGCCACTTCATATTCGGTCCCACCATATTCCCTCGCTCCCCACAACTAGGCCAGAAGTAGCAATCAAGACATATGGGCGAGCCAGCCAGGAGCATCGCTCAACCTCAACCTGCCAAACTGAACAACTACACCCTCCTTACTTTACCTAAGTGACTCGTCTGTGCCTCACTTTTTCAATTCCACCATTCCTCTATCTGACTTGTTCTTGAAGTCAAGCAGATGTGTAGTTTTTGTTTCACAACCATTTTACACTGCCCATCTAAAGAAAAGGTTGTTACATTGTCTTTCATTTTGGCACAGGTGACACAGTCTCACTCAGAATATGCTCACACTCGGAGGGAAGAATAAATTCACTGAAAAAACCTGCAGTATATTGAGGAAGTCAGCTGAACATTATTCTTTGAATACATAATGCTGCTGAACCTACACTAGACTAACTTTACCAACTCTAGGACATATCATTGTCTCCACAGCTTGTGTTGTAGATGCTACTTAACCTGATACTCCCAAAACTCTGGAACAGTGTAAAAAGACTCATTACCCGCATGGCCACATTCCATTCAATACTCATGCTTCTTAGTAAAGTTGTGCCCTTTTTTGATTAACATGACTGATAAGTGGTTTTCCCTTGTGCTCTCAATGTTTTCTTCTGACTTAATCTCACTCAATGTTTGAGAGATTATTCGAGATGTTTATCCGACCTTATTTGTTTTGCAAAGATAGTTATACCTTACTGTCTAATAATGCATTTCAATCTGGAAAGACTCAGACGGACAAAAGGGGAAAAATTAAAAGATTTAATGACGAGAATGGACAACAGTTATTTGGCGCTCGGACCCCGGCAGTTAATTTGAGCTGAGATTTGATGTGAACTCGATGAACATCTCGATAACCGATTAGGGATATTCTCCCCCGGGGGTGGAGGTCAGGAAAGGGTGCTATCCTAGAGCCGAAGGATGTGGGTGGAGAAGGGGAGGTGGTGGGTTGAACGCAGCTGGGAAGCGGCTGGCAGCTTGTCTGTGCAGAGCCTGATTGCTGATTGGACGCGCCGGGTGAGGTCCGGTGCTGAGGTCGGAGATGAGCATGATGTCGATGGGCGAACGGTGGGGGCGGAGTCTTCCAGCTTGAACTTCCGCTTTAGCTCCATTTCAAAGTTATTAACGCAGTTTTAATAGATTCAGGAATCTCCTCAGATGTTCCTTTTCTTGATTTATGCTAGTTGTTTGACCCTGCTGAAACAGACCGTTCAGTGTTTTCTGACATAGTTGTTTAAGAACGGCGAAGCTCCATCAGTTTGGGTTAAATATCTGATCATCCAATGATATTCTCTTAACTATTTATTTTGGCAAATCACAGTGATGATTATCTATCGATTTAGTTTTGGACAGGGAATTCAATGTCTCATATTCCAACTTTTGGGAATTGTATTATGACATCATAAAATATTATCATTTCGTTGAGATTTTATGGTACAGATAATTGTAAAGTGATAGAAATTCTTGTAAATATGTCATGTATGGTCTTTGGATGAAAATGCATGCAATTTTCAGTTGGACACTTAGCTGCATTTCTATCAAGACATTTTGTGTCATTTAGATTGGACAGTTGTGTCTTGCTTGATTTACAGTTGTGTCATACTCTTTCCTTTTTAAAGATATGGCCTGTTCAAAGCTTAGTCAGAATTTAAAGCTTATATTATATTATATTATATTATATTATATTATATTATATATTATATATATTTTGTCATAACATAATAAAACTTCTGAACAATTTTCTTTATGACCTTCCTGATCTGTTTTCCTTAATGGTTTTATTGCATTAAGGGTTTCATCAAACAGATGGATTTATGAGATTTAATCACAAACTGGTAGACTCCATTAATCCAGCCATGATCCTTTTTGTTTAACCCAGGATTGGGTCATGGAAGCAGCAGTTTAAGCAGAGAGATGCTGTGAAAACTGGAGACCACACTCTGATGAAGCCAACAGAGCTTTGTTCGATAATTATATGATTTCTAAAGGCAGTTGGTTTGGCACACTATTTAGATTTTTATTTATTATATTTTTAAAATCAGACATTTTCCTTTCACTTTAGTACCACACGATGCTTTGTGTTGATCTGTGGCACAAAGCGGCAATAAACTACATTGAAGTATCTGGTTGTAATGTAACAAATGTGAAAAGTTCTAGAATATAAATACACAGCATGTGTTTTGTTTCGCCAAATAAGATCTAATGGACACCGCAGCTTCTGAGCGGTACCATGTAGAGCGCTAACCTTATTTGAGCAAATTGAACTCTGATTACAAAAGCACATTTAAATATGCATGTAAGATGTTAGTGCACCAGCTGAAGTGGTTAAGAGCTGGTGGTTGTATTCCTTCCAGTTTCCTGCACCTGTCAAGGCAGGCCCAGAGCTGGAGTTGTGTCTGTTATCCAGGTGCAGAGTTTGCAACATCTGACCAATTAAATCCTGCCACATGCAGAGAAAAAAAACAGCCCCCAGATGTTTTCCCTCAGCTGGATGTCTTGGTGGGATGCTGAAGTGACAGGGAACCTTAGAATGTTATTCTGGGTGTTTCTGTGATTCAAGTTGTCATGAATGAATTGTGTAACCCAGCAGAAGCAGAGAGAATGAACAGAATGATCATATTCATAACTCCTTTGAGTGGGGCTGTATTGAAATTTGTCTGTGAAGATATGCGGTTAATATTTTAAGACATACTTAGAATAGTGCAAAAATAAATTAAATCACACATAATTCCCTTATGTTTTGTTTGAAGGAATCTAGAAAAACAGTCTTAGCTGATCAGTAGTTTCCAATCTTTGGCTTTTCATCCTTTTCCAGCCAAGTGTCCCAAAAGGAATGCAGGCATTTTGTTTAATAAAATTGACACCCCTGGTAAGGATCTGTAAAATTTATTTTAAAAATACATTTATTCTTGCTTTTGCATTTTGAACAATTTTGTATTTTCTTAATTTTTACTGGTGCCAACGTTATTGGCTAATAATAGTTTATACAATCCTGTTTGCACTTATAGAATGCAATCGGACAAATTGCAAAAGGTTCTGACATACAGGGAATAAAATCTTGGTACTCTTGCTTTTGATTGTCCAGAATCCAAATTCTTCAGTCACCCTGCAGCCTATAGATGGGATTTAGGTCTGGGAACTGAGAAGTGTATAGAAAAATGTTAATTTGTGTCTATAGAGTCGTTTGTTGACCTTGCCATATGGTTTAGCCACCTACCCCCCTGAGAGATCCAATAACAGCCTATTTTCTGGTGCCACATTTGAGTTCAAATGCATTTCAAATTATTTATATTTTTTGTTTTACAAGATTTCTTAAGTTGGTCCAAGGTTTAACGAAGTTGTAACAGCTGTTCCGTTGCTAATATGACCTTGTTTGATGCTGACAGAGTAGATTGCACTAAGTTGGAATACATTAGGTAAAAACTGCCTCGTTATATCCAAAATGTTCTAAATAAATGATAAATTAGTCTATTTCAAGGTGGTTTTACACTCCAGAAGTGCCAGAAACAAACTATTTATCAGTATCCCATAGAAAAATGCTGTAACTAAAGGAAGGCTTAACGCAGCTTTAGATAAAGACCAGATGAAATTCTACAAGATAGTCTGGCTCTTTGAGAGAATGGCTGAAGATTTTTGCACAATTCTGTATGTTTATTCCCTCTTGTTTTTGCTGCTAAGTGACTGTCAGCTGAAGGTGTTGACTTGTATTTCTAAGATGCAATCCTGCAGCCTGTCCTGTTTCACCAAACACACATTTTGTAACCATCTTATAACTCTTCCTGTAGATAAAGGTGAGTGCAGCTCATTTGTCTCCTGGATTCCATGGCAACAGCTGAAAACCTGGACAGAGAGAACTGCCACTTTAACCTTGCTGAAAACCACAGCTAACCCTTCAGTAAGCACAGAACCATTCAGTGCGATTACCTGTTCCCTACAAGTTCCCTACACCTCTGTTCTCCTGATTCCCCTCCTGTGTGTTTCCTCAAACTCGGCTGCTTTCTGTGATTTCATCACAAAACCACTTGCATAATACACACACATATATATAAACTCTGTAAAGAAGCAAGATTGTAATCGAGCTGCGGTGGCTTTATTTGCACTTCTGATCAATGCGGAGCTGGCAGTGTGTGAGGTTAATTCAGCTTTACTGGTGCTCACTGGCACAAAGCTGATTCAGTCACGTTAGCACAGCGCTTGGCCACAGAGGAGCACTAAATAAAAGCTGTGCAAACTGATGAGACTTCATCACAACCGAGGCAGATGGTCGTGAAAATTTGTTTTTTCAGGAGGTTTGAAATGTGATCAGGTCAGTTTATTTTGATGCAAATGCTTTCAATCGTTTGATCACAGAGAAATACAAATACAATGTCCTTGTTGCACATCTTAAGCAACTAAGGGACAATAAGAGAAAATACATTTACATCCAGTGATGCAATCATGATAGCTGGAATAAAAAAACTATATCTCAATTTTTAAAATATAAATTCATATAAATAATGCCCTGTGACAGACTGGCGACCTGTCCAGGGCGTACCCCGCCTCTCGCCCGGAATGTCAGCTGGAGATAGGCACCAGCAACCCTCCCGACCCCCCTAAGGGACAAGGGTGCAAAGAAAATGGATGGATGGATGGATGGATGGATAAATAATGAAAAAAATTTAAAAGCAACAGGAAATTTCTAGGTATTCTAGCAATTCTTGAAATACTGAGTAATTCACTTATATCTGTTCAGTTTCGCCCAAACTAAGAGCTTGAAACCCACGGAGATGTCTGAATTAGATTGTGAATGTATCTATATGAAAACTGTTATTTTTTGTTGTCAGCCTAAATCATCATGTAGCATTTCTTTTAATGCACTAAATAAAAGTTTTGTTATAAAAGCTTCAAACTAAACCAACTCACCTTGAAAAATCTAAACATTGGTGAAGCAAACTCATCTGAATAATTCAGACCTAAAAGGAAACATTTTCTGACATTTTAAGCTCTATAAAAGTATGTAGCATTTCAGATATGAAAAAGATTGACTGACTGACAGTATGGGGGTTGGATAGAAAATTAAAGGAAATTATTCAAAAATACACATACACAAAACTTAATTATTGGTTGATTTGTTCTAATTTATTAAACACAAAATCCTTTTAATCTCGGTCTATTTCTCGTCAGATGTTTTTTCTGAAAGTCATTTGCAGATTTAGCAGAATAAAGTCCAGTTTTGGAGGCTGCAGGGGTTGGATGATGATCAAAGGGAGTAATTTATGGTACAGTTCACAATGTTTTGCACATGCTGGAAAGATGTTTAAAAAGCCCTAAAATAAAAATCCATATGTATTTTTATTGCAGTAGCAAATTCTCACAATGCAAAAGTGTTTTTTTGTTTTTACTCATTTCATTCAATAACTTATTTTTCCAAAATCTAATCTACATCTAATCTACATCCCTAATATTCTGATATATAGCTCAAGTATTTCAGTTATATTTACATCAGTGGCTGTACCAGGTTGTTAATCATGTGACTCATGTGATGCAGAAAAAGTGTTTACATCGCAGTTTTGCGAAATAAACCGATTTGAGGACAAATGTTTCTCATCTTAGCACCAAAACTTTTTATATGTCCAATGGAAATGCAGCTAGTGAGCTAAAGCAGAGAAAAATCTCCAACATGCAGGGCATTGAAGTGGGGTCCACTGCTAGTAAAGTGCAAAAAGATTGAAAAGACCTGTTTGTTACAGTTTTGATTGAATTTTCTCTGCTAAATATTTTCTTTAAGGTTCGCTTGAAGATGAAAGGAAACATTTGCACGTTACCAGAATGCTTACCATCTGCCGGAGGCAAAGGGCAAGGAAATTTAACACTGAAAACTTTCTAAAATGGATGAATCACTGAGCTGCAGTTTCAGAGGGCAAATGTGAAAAGTGATTGGTCATGTTAAAATTTATGAAAAGTGAAATTATAAAAATTAGGATGCTACTATCATCATGCTATCATAATACTACTGTCATCATTTACTGAAATATCGTTTGCTACATGACCTCATAACGAGGAAATAAACATCAAACTAGCTCTCAATGCCAAAACTTTGACAAACCTTATTTTCCAAAAAGCTCCAACACAAATCTGTTCAATCTCTGTCTATCTGGGCTCATAAACAATGGATGCATCTTCATATATTTTTCATCAAGGATGTTCTGTAATGCCATCGTAACATGCATAATGTTCTTTTCAAGAATGCATGCATGCATTTGCACAAGCTGTTGATTTATGGTACTTGTACCAGATTAAGCTGATCCAAAAAAGTCACAGAATGCTCATGCAGTGATGAGAAGCATCTCCTATAAAGCTGCTCTAACTCTGGAGCCTCGGTACAGACTGTCTGCTCTTCCCTGTCTGTGGTTGTAAGGTCAATTCAGAGCTTGTCTGCATGAGATTCATATGTTTTGAAGGATGAACACACATGCAGAGGGGTTGTTCTCCTTTTATCTTAACAGAACTGCTTTGAAAATAAATGGCCTTCTTCTGTCTTGAGGGACAAATGGCTCAGCGTGACCAGCCAGCTGCTGGATTTGCACCAAAGACCCCCAAGCTGCACTAGCCTACACTGCACTCTGCAGCCAGCACCGCCCTCTGACACCAATGCTTTCATGTTACATACACACACCGCATCAGAACACAAACAAGGCTGCTGCTGTTTCCTCGATTGATTTTATGCCACTAAGTAGAGGACAGTGGCTGCACTTTGAAAAATTGAAGACTGAACATGGTTTTTATTCATAAGGACTCCGGCTGGATTTCCTATTTGTAGTCAGGAGGTTTCATCAAGAATACTACTTTAATTCTGACTATTCTGTTTTAAGGTGGAGTAATTGCACAGCATAGGTGTGCAATGTTTTTTTATGAATTCTTAAACTTGAATTTATTCAAAATTATGCATAAAGGGTTGGATATCTATGAACAGCGTTCTTACAATATCTGGGTCTTGAAATATCTGGGAAAGTAGGATTTGCTTTTAATTTATTATTCAGGGTTTTAAACTGGGCCTGGGGTTAAACAGATCATCATCAAAGGTGGTGCAGATGCAAAGCACTGAAACAGCCATTTTCTTAAAAAAATAATTAACTGCAAGTATATGAAAGTTCACAAATTATGCTTTATGAAGAATGAGATTTGAAAAATCTGCGGTTGCTCAGATTAAAAATAAGTCATATTAGATCAACATAAATCAGAAAATTTAATCATTTGTGAAACACAGAAAATAAAGCCTCATGACTGTTCTTGTGTTTTCAAGGCAACTTAAAAGATGCTGATTTGTGTAAAAATAAAATAAAAAAACTATTAAAATGTAGAAATCTGTGTGGATTTAGTGGATCTTGTCAGAATTTGTAGCATTAAACCGGCTTTGATATCCCAGGAGCCTAATGTTGGACTCTTAAAGACAGCAGGATATTTCTTAAAACTATCAGATCAAAAATTTCTCCCTCAGTTCACAGAAAATCGATTTATTTAGATTTTCTTGCAATGTGACAGCAGATATAGCAATTATGCTATCTGTGTCATGGTGGTGGCATCATGCTGTGGGACTGTTTTGCTGCCAGTGGTACACATGTATTTTAAATGGAATAATGAAGAACAAAGACTGCTTAGATTATTCTTGTTTACCTCAAACAGAAAATAAGAATAAAGTTTATGCAAGACCGCAGCCTTGGAACTGTTGGTATTTTCAAATGTTGATTGGGAAAAAGTTCCACGTTTGACCTTTGGTTGCTCCACACAATGAAGAGAAAGTTCACAATAAATTCAAACTTTTGCAATTCTTGTTTTTGAAAATCCTTGTTTTTGTGTGTGAGCCACTTCTTCAGCTAGAGTTTCGTCATATTTGCAATGAGAAGTCATAGTTTGACCATCATAAACTGTTATTTATGGAGACTACTGAGAGCTTATCCAATTGTTTTCAAGATTCATATTTATAATGTAAACATATTTTTATCACACTGCAGTTATTTACAAAAATATACTCAATGATCATGTCAAGAATAAAATGATTATTAAATAAGATCAGAAAAACTATATTTGATAAGAGAGAAAATAAAGATGTTTGCCAGTTATGTGTGAAATTGTTAATATCCCATTAGAAATACCAACGGGATATCTGATGGAAAGTGCTGCTGTTCACTGAAGATTCATAGATCTATATTTTCCAGAACATGTCGTATTTTCTGGATGTAACTCAGAAGTTTCATAAGGTTCCAGTGTTTCTGATTAGACCTTCACATTCTTTCATTTGTTTTCCCACAAGTCTCACTTTTATGAATTCGGGGACTGTGGGGCCAAATGTGGCAGCCTCTGTGATTTATTTGATCTATTTTTATTTTCTTTGCTTTCTGCGAATTTAATGATGCTGCTGTAACTCTCCAGTGTCGAACGTCTCATTTATGGTTTTCCCAACCTCAAAGGCACTTAGTTTGCATCGATCATTCATTAGTATATCATAATATTGAAGTGAATGTGTAATGTCAGTCAATTAAGGACAGAGCGAGCGCAGCAGTTTTCCAAAGCAGAAAGGCGAAAGTTTCTGTAGCTGTGCTTTATTAGTGAGCTCAGAAATGAGGACGCAGCATTTATAGAACTTTGTCTATATTGACTTAGTGTTTGGGCCTGCAGGTACACCCTTTGCTGATGCGCGAGAGGCGCTCAGAGTCCCACAGGACCAAGCTACTGCGTCGGACAGTCAGCGTTCCTGTTGAGGGAAGGCATCACCCCGAGATGGGTAAGTAATCTTTTCCTCCAACGATGCTCCAGCCGGACAAAACAGCATTATTTCTTGAAATAAAGCAACAAATCATTTTCAGAAGTTTTAGCAGTTTGAAGTAAATGTTGAGGAATTTAAAACATTTCATGTTCTTCTGTGTTTGAGGGAAAGTGATGACAATTTATTAGGTCCATTATACATAGAAAAAAAGTAAATATTCAACAAAAAATAACAGAAATTTCCCCCAAAAATGAGAAAATTACTTGGTTTGAAAAGTCAAAAATTGGTTAGAAATAGCTAAGAAATTGTGGGTGCTGCGATGGCACAGAGGTAAAGCACAACCCATCCATGGAGGCCTTTCTCAATGCAGCCGTCAGGTTTGACTCCCAACCTAATGACCTTTGCCCTGTGTCCTCCCCCTCTCTCATTACCCTCCTTTCTGTCTGACTGCTCTCAAATAAAGTCCACTAGGGCCAATAAAACCTTTACATATTAAGAAAAAAAAAACTCAGAAATTTTGAGATTGTCCGAAACTTTCTAGAAAAAAAAGGAAATTTGTGAGTTTGAAAAGTGGAACATTTCTTCGGGAAAAAAAAAAGAAATTTCAGTTTGTAAAGTCAGAACGTTTCAACGTTTGAAACCCAGAAATTTCCAAATTATTTCTTGAAACGTTTAGAGATTAATCTATGAATTTTTCTATGAAGAGTTTTTTAAATCAAATTTTTGACTCTTCAAACTCAGAAATGTTCTTTTTTTCTAGAAAATTTAATAGCATAATCTGAAAAAGAAATTTGCGAAAATCTATTAATTTTTTTCTGTCTGAAATGTTCAAACTCAGAAATTTTCTTTTTTTCTAGAAAATGTAATAGCATAATCTAAAAAAGAAATTTGCGAAAATCTATTAATTTTTTTTCTGTCTACATTGGCCCTAGTATGGTGCTGTAGATTGCAGAAGAAAGAAGGAACAAACAGTTACTTAACCTTGTATCCATTTGTATTGACTTCCTCAGAATAAACATGGCATGTTTTTCATGTGAATGGGACTGAGGGTTTTATCGCTTAAAATAAAATCTCTTCAGACAGTGCCCAAGTCCCAACTGGGCCATATTCTGGATGTGAAATTTCCAAGGAATCTTACCATGTCCACGCTTCACATCTCCACAAAGTTGATGTTTCTGACATAAACACATCGCACAGCAGTCACCAGCCTGACTGGGTAATATTAGAGCTTTTTCTTCTGTTTGCAATGCCTAATTTTGATTCTTTTGAGTAGTTTGTTAATTTAGAGATAAATAATTGATTAATTCAGAATAATGTGATCCAAAGCAACAAAGGTTTCATTGTTGGGTGCAACACTAACCTCAGGGTTAAAATCACACAGATGTGTCATAGAAAGGCTTTAAAAAGATTACCGTATTTTCCACACTATAAGGCGCACCTAAAAACCTTACATTTCCTCAAAAGCCGACAGTGCGCCTTATAACCCGGTGCGCCTTATATATGGACCAATATTGAGCCACAACAGGTC
>CAEGAF010187901.1:0-12886 GCA_903067075.1 Micropoecilia bifurca | reverse complement strand
ACACACACACACACACACACACACACACACACACACACACACACACACACACACACACACACACACACACACACACTTGCTTTTATTCAAGGAGCGCGGCCTCGTGTTGTTGTGGCTACATAATTTACTCCTCCAGGAATGGCCTGGGAGTTTGTGGTGTCGAGAGGGTGACAAGTAAATTGAACCGTGTGTCTCAGTGCGCGCCTAAATTGGTGTCAGGTGTTGGATCTGGGACGCGGCGCCGATCACGCCAGGCGAGTGAGCGGAGGAAGCCACCGCCTCTGAAAGCTCACACTTGTATGTGAACGAGTGTCATTGTGCGATCGGTGAAACAAATAGGATGTGATTGAATAAGGGCAGAGGGAAAGTGGAAGAAAAGCCAAATGAGAATGTGAGAGGGACAAAAAGGGAAAATGGAAAAACAGGAGGAGGACGAGGCAGCTCGAGGAAAAATTGAAATAAATTGAAAGATAACTAAAAGATTTCTGAATGTGTTCCAGTGAGGACTTTTTTTCTGCACTTTTTGTATTTTTTTAAAGAAACCTAAACATTTTAGATTGTTACTTAAATTGTATTTTTTTCTCCGCAATATACAAATTAATCACTAAATGTATTTGTGGAAGAAAATATCTTGCCTCCTGGCCCTTTTTAAGGATGAAGCAACAGCTGCTCTTCCACTAAGAACATTGCGCAAATAGAAATTCCGAATATACATTTGATTAGTGGATTTTGATGAAATGCGAAAAAGTTTGTCGCTCCAACACCTGAATACAACACTGATGTCTTCTCTGATTGGATGATAGAAGATGGGCGCCAGCACCATGACTGAATTATCAATTATATCATTGCCACCAGTCATGGCAATGATACAAGCTTGTATGGCAGGAACAAGCTTAATTCACGTGTGATTTTTAATTTCATTTCATATTTAATATAAACACAGCAATAGTGACATTTTGTTTTTTTGACTTCAGCTGAATAGAGACAAAGATTTTGCGCACATTAGTAATGGAAACGCAGTTAGAGTCATGGAGAATTCACCAAAATCACCAGCACCTTTATTCACTTATATGGAGAACTTCGAATGTTACATTTTCATACAGTAGAATAATCTTGAAGTAACTTTATGTAATCAATCATAGGGCAGCCACAATGTGAAGGGGTCAGATTTTGCAATCTTCTGAGGTCAAAGTTTTGGGCTTTTTTATATTTTATATGTAGCCTTTATTGACTTAAATTGTAGATATATTTAGATTGTAACTATCCATCCACTTAATCACATTTCTCCTGTTTTTAAAGGCCAAAGAAGAACTTTGTAAGACTTTCATTTCCTTCTAAGAAAGAGTTTAAAAGATAACAAATCAGCATGTCTAAGTAAACACATAAAACTGAAATGTTTATAATGGATAAGAATTGTAAAAGTTCTTCCTTCATCAGAGCTGGGTCCAGATCTAACGGTTGCTAAACACTCACCGATGTAATTGATAATGAACCCCTCCCCCTTCCCGAAGACGAGGCCGGCAGGGTCAGAGTGGAAGGTGACGGTCAGGTCCGGCGTGCTGGACGAGAGCTTGAAGGGGCTGCTGCCTCCAACGTAGCGCCCCAGGATCCGGGTCGTGACCTCGTCGCCGTCCGTGAAGGTCAGCATGTCGCTGTCGCTGATGTTTAGTCTGAGGATGGCGAGGCGAGAGGAAGAAGAATCACCACAAGTGAGAAAACAGCACAGCTGGTCAGGAGGACTCGGAGAGCAGATGTTGACAACTGAATGCACTGCAGACCAGAAACGCCCTGGGCTAAACACTAACGGGGAAATGCTAAATAGTCTGGAAATATGTTGTGGGTGCATCTGACATGTTTAGCACCCCCACAGGGCGTCGAGAGCCGAGGTTAGAAAGGGAAGATGAAATACTTTATGACAGATTTCTGCCAAAAAATAACTTTGCATTTGCTGAAAGGTTTTTAATGGGGTTTTGTTTGAATTGTGTAAAGAAGCAATTCCAACAATTTGAACGTGAACTCTCCATCTAAAGAATTATATTGTGATTTATAAAAGATTCAACCTTCCCAGAATGTCCTTTACTGTCCAATAGTAGGGAAATAAAGGATGTGCTTCACTGAAAAGATCACTATTATGTAACATCAACTCTTTTTAGGCTTGCATCATGTTATAACGTTGTAATGTTATTTCTTTAATCTCCTGTGGCAACTATTCAGCTGTGTAAAACACTTCGTGAGACCTAGCACCGCCTTCAAGGATGAAGCTCCTCCTCAGAGTTGAAGGTTCCAACCTTCTGCTTTCCTCCCCAACGACTCCTCCACTCAGCTCCTTCAGACTAGCCAGCAGCAATCAGCAAACACCTGGTGGACCTGAGCCTCAGCTGAGCTCATTATAGGAGCTACTTCCCAGAGAAACACTTGTAAAAACATTGTTTAGAGGGTTAATAGAGACCCATGTTGTGATGATTTCCTAAAGGCGGAGTTTCAGAAAGAGCAGAAGTTTTTAAAGTGACAGAGGCCCAATTTCAAGGAGTTAAATTACAAAGTATCTTAAGTCATATTTCATATAAGTATAATTTTTATAACAAGTGAATATAAGAGTTAATTGATTGCACTAAAAATGTCTGGAAAACAACTATTTTTTACTGCCTCTTTAGTAGAATATGTAAAACGTTTTTTTAATGTAAGCTTCGATCTCTGATTGCTGACCTGCTATGGTATTGAATCTTTGTTGTTCGGTTTTGTTGCCTTAGTTTAGTAAAACCTCTTTAGCAGGTATAATATCGTTAGTACTTAACAACTGAACAACTACACCCTCTCTTACCAAACCAAACCAAACCAACTTTATTTATAAAGCACTTTAAAACAACCACAAAGTGCTGTACATTAAAACACAACATAATAAAAAATAAACAATAAAAACTTACAGTTTAAAAAACAAAAACATACAATTTAAAACTAGATCCTGCTGGTGTTAAAAGCCAAGTAAAAGAGATAAGACGAGTTTAAGTTTATCTGGAAATTAAATTCCGACTGACAGTTAATTTATTTTCTAAAGTAATTAACTAACGCCCCCATTTGACTCTGTGAAGTAAATGATGTGTTTTCCTTACAGCTGAACATCCAGCAGCACTCGTTTGTCTTCGCCGACATGTATCCTCCAGCTGCAGTCCTCTCCTTCTCCATACCACTCCGGCCAGTTAGGGGACAGGATGACTCCGCCTGGACCCGTCAGGTCCCCGCCGCACTGGGCTGCAGCGGGACAGACGGAGGACAGGAAGATGAGGACAATTTAGTAACAGGACAGTCCTCAGTGTCAACTACAGACATACTGATTGCTAGTTCTGTCTGATACACTAGCTTGCCACTTTGACTTATCGTAAGTGATTAAGTTGAAACAAAACTGCTGAAATAAAACACTTGGCAGCGGCATCCACCATTGCTGAATAATGTCAGCATTAATAGACATCCTAGTTCAGATGAAAAACAATCTCAAGTCTCAAGTTTCAATCTTTATTTGCTTTTTTCTTTTTCTCAAGCTTTTTGAGTTCCTTCTTTCTGTTGCTGCCTGGAATCACAACGTTTGACACCAAACAATTCACCCCTGCATGAGACTAATGAGTTTTAGACTATGATTTAGGGTAAAAAGATGAAAACCTTCAACATGAAGGTCATTCTTTTACCTTTGCAGAGCGGCTCCGTGTCGTTCCAGTACGGGTCCCTGGCGCTTATGCACTCGATCACCGGAGGACCCTGCTCTAAAGAGTGACCGGGGTCACAAGTGAACTGAACCACCGTTCCCACGCCGTACAAGGGGTCCGACGTGGTGAAGTTTCCATTCTGGAGGTACGGCTCGTAGCAGTGGCCACGCTCAAACGCTGAAACGGCAAAAAGAAAGAAGGATGTCAGGAACACTGTGTGTGTGTGTGTGATTCTGAAAAAATGTCTCTGCTGATTTACTGGAAATACGAGTCTTAGTTAATTAGTCATTTAATGTCCAGTGATTGGATTAAAATGGTAGAGGAAACGTCATCATGCTTTGGCAACATCAAGCTGCCAGAAAACAGAAACTTTATCTTCTCCTCTGCAGATCAGCAGCTCCCTCTCTGGCAGTCCGTCAGAAAGCAGCTTGGCAGAACATCACGTTAAGCCAGGGGTGTCCAAACTTTCCACAGCATGAGCCAAAAATCATCAACTCAAAGTACTCAAGGGCCAAAAGAGAAAAAAAACATTTTTAAAAAACTAATTCAGCAAAATGTTTTACTGAGAATTTATTTCCTGCTTAACAATAAACTAGGCATGACATTATTTATTCAAAGAAAATAGCCTGATTTTTTTTTGTCAGAAAGGAATGTGTAAATCAGTGCAGATCCAAAACGCCAAGAGAGTTTTACAAAAGAATTGATTCATTTATGTTAGGGTCAGTTAAGAAAACCTGAAACAGATTTAGTGCATTCTCAGCAGTAACTACATGATTTAGCTCAATGTTTATTTGAAATTAAAAGCTGATTTGGAGGCACCAAAACCTGCTTTAGTATAGAAGTCAGACGTGATCCAGTCTACCATGAAAATAAAGGGAAAGCAGGAAGCTTGGTTAGTAAAAGATGGAGAAGACTTTGTGTTGTACTCAACATTTCTGAGAGATGATTTTAATCTATTGGTCATTGTTTTGTCCAAATTGGGGAAAGAAAGCCTCCATTTGCATCAACCACCTACGCTGGTGGGCCATGTTTGTGGCAGTGTTCCCTCCTGTGTGTGTGTGATGTGTTTTATCTGTAACCTCTGACCCTCTACCTTCGTAGCGGATGTTAAACCCGGTCTCATGGTTGGGCTGATCGGTGATGAACTGGACCCTCACAGCTGGACCTTCGCTGATCACCCCCTCAAAGGGTATCTGCCCCCCCCGCCCTGAATCAAACAGCACCACAGAGCCAGCGTCCAGGCCGCTCCACAACACCAGCCTGAAGGGAGGCAAGCACAACAGATCAGCAGAATATTTCAGACTCATCCGTTGGAGAACGTAAGGCTGCATTCACACCAGCCATGGTTTGTCCTCTTTAATCAAACTCCAGTCAGTTTGCCTAGAAACCGGTTTGACCTGGTTTGTTTGTGGAAGTGTGAATGGATAATTGAACTCTGATGTTGACCAAAACAGTAAACTCTGGCCTGCCCAAAAACCTCGGTCTATGTCTCGGTTGAAGTGACCTCTGGTCTGGTTGGAATGCATATGTGAAGGCCAAGTGGACCAGAAACTGCTCCACAAGCAGGAAGCAGACGACGGCGCAGGGAATTCTGGGTAAATCGCAATAAAACAGAAGCATGAGTCCAACACCAGCAGGAGAAATAGGTCATTGTCTGGTACCAAAGACAAAAGAGAAATCCTACAGCCACTAAAATCTCCATCTTGTTTATATTTTGTGAATAAGGAAATTGTGCTGAGTGTCTTCCTCAAAGGTTTTTGAGTCGTTTCCTTCAGTGGTTCTTGGTGCGACGCCATCACAGGTGAGGAGAGGAACAAGGTTTTCCTAATAGTTTTGATTGTTTAACAGTGCAATGTGAAAGAGAATGGCACCGACTGAAAATGTAATAAATGTTGCACCTTTGGTCCCCAATCAAACCAAGTCTACCACACTACCAGGTGTGAGGTGAAGTAAACACATCTTGTTTAAAACAGACATTTAAAGGAGCAGAGGGTGTTTGTAAATGGATACAACCTGAAACTCGACATGAACCTGGGCTAAACGGCCCTGTTGGCCCCTACCTGTCGGTCGGCCCCAGGGCCAGCCTCTCCAGGTGCAGGTGTAGTCTTTGGTCTTTCGGTGCCTCCAGGGACCAGGAGCAGGAACGGTCCAAAGTGGCATTTGGTCCGTGGTGGGGGGACGGCGACAGGACCCGCCCCACTGTGGCATTCTTCACTGTTCCTCCACAAAGAGCTACAGGGAGGAGGGCAAGCTTTACACACACTGCAGTATGAGGCACTAACTCAACGCCTTAAACCGTCACTGGGATCGAGTCAATGCTGTGAATCTACACACACATACTTACTCACCCCTGCAAGTCGGCTCCTTGCCGCTCCAGACCGGCAGCGAGGCGTTGATGCAGGTGAGCTGCGGCTCCCCCTGCAGGTGATAACCCATGTGGCAGTGAAAGCTGGCTACGCCTCCAGGGAGCAGGTCCAGCACCGACACTTCCCCAAAGTGAGGTCTCTTCGGAAGTGAGCAACTCAGCCTGAAGACTGACACAGAAAAAGATTCACTGTTGACGTTTGACCAGATCTGTGTTGTGGTTACCAGAGAAACCAAACGTAAAACCAAAAAATTTTTTTTTCCTTTTAGCTTCTTTTGCTGCTTTCACTTCACAAAATACAGTAGCAATCCCCTGCACATCTTTTCTCCATATGTGAAATATAAACTTTGTGACAGTTTGCTTGTTAGGAAATGTACATATAGCAGCATATACCACATTCTCAATATGTGATATGTCACACAAGTCAGATATCACATATCACATATGTGTGATGCAAAGAAAAGTTTAAAATGTATTTAAACCAAATAAATTGTCTTATTTATTGATATAACCCAATTTAGAAACAGCTAATAAAACCATCCAACCTACAGTGTCAAAATATTTTGTGGAAAAACAAGATTTGTTTCTAAATTTGCGCATTTCTTTAAGGAAATTATTTTTTAAACGTCAAGTTGTGCATTTCAATTTCATGGTCAGTGGAAACGCAGCAGTAAACTTGAAGTAGAAAATACAGGAAAAAACTTGCTAAAAGTCTCAATGAAAAGCTCCATTAAATACAGTACATTTACCTTTTTTTCATCTTTTGACAATTTTGACAATTATATTCAAATAAATCAATGCAAAAAATACTGAATGTCAATACTGGTTTTGTATTGGCCCATATATGTAAGAAGCAGAATCCCAACTCTCCTCAAAATTGTTAACTTCTTCGTTCTTTAAATGATTTTCCTGTTATTTATCACCGACAGGATCACTTATACACAGAGTTCCCATTCACCTCTAGGCACATTATCATCTGAAAAAGCCTTAATAAGCTTTTCAGGCTGGATCGGATTAATATTCCTCGCCTGTTAATTTCGGTTTTGTTGTTTCTCACGTCTTATTTGATCGCGCACAAATCTTCCTCTGCATGCAGTGGTTTGATCCCAGTCAGCTCCATCGCAGGAGCGACGCAAAGCGATGAGACGGCTGTGATTAACGGCCCAGGTGGGCCGGCGCTCTGATGTCCCCTCCGCTGCTCGTCGCATGTTAGAACCGCGTCATCAGACACACGTGAAAACAAACATGAACACACACAGACACACACACTCACCGTGTCCTCAGCCTCCTAATGAGACGAGAGACGATTAATCAGAGCACTAATCAGCTAATTCACATGACAGATTCAATCACCGTGCTGAGTGACTCAATGAGAAGGTATTTGATTATGCAATTAACACGAACACTTTAGAGAGCACAGACAGCCTCTTGGCTCCCGATGAAAGGGATAATTCCATAACCGGTTTGTATGAACACATGATTATGTTTTTGCTGCGTTTGGTGACTTACTCTGGTAGTGCAGCTGGAAGAGGCCCATGCTGCCCTCTGGGGCCGAGCGGTAGTAGACGGACAGAGAGTTGGTGGGACTGCGGATCACCTGACCTTCCACCAGCAGCGTGTGGTTGGCCAGAACCAGGGTGGCGCCTTGATCGTCCAGGCCTCTGATGGACAGCTGCTCGCTGTCCGACAGGTTCACGTTCTTCACCTGGAAATGCAGGAAGTCAACAGGGAGGTCGTCAAGACACCGCAGCAAGAAGAGATGAGTGGAGATGGGGGAAAAACAACACAGACAGTATTTTGTTTTGTTTTTATTTAAAGGGGCAGAATTATGTTCAGTTGTTACCAAAATGCTGTACATTAAAACAAAATTGGTTTTGACATCTTGAAATTAGGCCTCTGTCTCTTTAAGAAGCTTCTGCTCTTTCTGACACTCCGCCTTCTGTTTGTTATAGCAATAATGCCGTTCCAGTCAGTTTATAACCTTCTTAGCAGCGTTAGACTGAGTAGCTCATATGATGAGCTCAGCTCCATGAATAGTTTCCATGAGAAACTCAAGGATTTCTCAAACATGCACAGAAGAATCATGGCAACAGGGAATAACATAATAATATGCTATAAAGCTAAAAAAAACAAAAAGATTTTGCACAATACTGCCCCTTTAAAACAATCAACCTTTCCCGAATAGGAAACCCAATTTACAAATGGTCAGAAACGCCTCATGTTTGTGACATTCGGCCTGGATCTACAGAATCCCTTCATCAAATGTTTCCATTTGAGCAATTCCAGTTTCTGCTCGACTTGCTTGGCTGATTCAGAAACCGCAAGCCGCCACCAGGAGGCAGAAGTCAGCCTCCAGACTAAAGGCATCCAACATAACAACCAGAGCACAAACACTGCAGTATCCTCAATTAAAGTCTTTCTAGTTGTGATAACCAGATGCTGTTGCGGGCTGTGAACACGTCCCAGCCTGGCTGCAGTTCCCCGAGGGGCTCGCACACACCTGCAGCTCCACGCCGTAGCCGGTGTACACGGTCACGGTGTAGGTGCAGTGCAGGAAGAGGCCGTCGGGCAGAGGCGGGTTGTCAGAGGAGTCTATGTATCCCTCTGGGTCGGAGAAATTCACCATGCAGCTGGATGCAGCTGGAGGAGAGAGCAGAGAGTTCAGATTATTTCACCCCCCCTTGAATTCACTTGTAATCCCTTTTAATGGTATTCTAACTGGAACCACTCTGGAAATCCCTGCTGTGTGTAATTAAAGACAGAAATTACAAGGATTTTAAGCAGTATGCAGGAAAAAGGTGCAGCCAGGTCTCCAGGGCGTTAACAGGCTCAGGGTAAATAGCCACTCTTCTGGAACATTTATTTCTAAAAAATTTCATTTCCATTTCATACTGATACAGTATTTGTCAAAAGCTAAATAGTTTTGCTTTTTGTCAGATTATTCACCAAATGTAAATGGATTTTGTTAAAGATTTTGATCAAAACAAAAGGCCAAATCACAATCGGCAGGTCAGGCTTTTTAAAGATCAGTAATCAGCAGAAAACTTCAATAGGTGCATTCTTAATCATCACCTTCCTAAAAGTGATTTTTTTTTTAAAAAAAAAGTGATTTTTGAAAATAATAAATAAATAAATAAAAATCAACACTTTTTTTTGGCAATTTTTTAAAACTATTTTAGGAAGGTGATGATCTGATGATGTTATGATGTCTTAACACAATGTCGAAGAATTTCTGTGTGTGTCAAAGTATCTCTTAGTTGAGTAACATGATGATTTGCTAATTTAGAAATTTTGAAAGCTTAAAATAGAATCACCAATGATTAGTCTACTTAAAACTTTGAAATATGGACTTTAATAAATTTATTCAGTTGCGATTTGATTTGAAACCTTGAATATGAAACAGCTTCAGCTTGTAGAAAGATTTATCAGCATTGGTAGTTTGTTTATATTTGACTGAAGCAGAAAAAAACAGTAAATTTTTAGTTATTTTTTTCCTCAAAGGTTGACTGAGAAGACCATACATTTCCATAAGCACTTCTGATTGGCTGATCAGGCCCCTCATGACAACTCCTTCTCCAGAAGCGGTCGGCTCAAGGTGCTGAGTTCAGGGACTGACCACAATCACTGGGTCAGATGAGGTGGCAACAAATGGTTCTGGTTGAACCTTGTTTTCTTTTTCAGTGAGAATTAATGAAAGTTCCCCTCAGATAGTTTACATGCATTTCATGTGGATCAGTGCACAGAGTCATGCACACTGTCATCTACATGTCATGAAAACTGAGGAAATTTAGTATTTTCCTCCAACTGAGGTTTTCCCATCATGCATGAGGGAAAACCTCATCCCATCATGTATGAGGATAAATGAGGTTAAGTTTCATCATTTAGGTTTAAACAATAAAATTCAAATTATGAAACTACACTGAGTTTGATGCTCCTTGAATTTAAAGAAAAAACACTGAACTTAGTGTGTTTTGGCGAGTTTTCCTCTCAGCTTGATGATCAATTTGACGTATCAGAATTTGAGGCTTTAATCTGATAGACAATTAATTTTGTATATTAACTGCAAAATTTTCTGGTTTCTTTAAAAATCTAACAAAAATATACAACAGGATAGGGGGAAAATTATCCTTCGGACTGAATTTAGGCAGATTTTAATACTGATTATGTCACTGATTTTTAATGTTTGGTAGAATAGCTTATTGTAGCACTTAAACTAGGACATTTTAGATATTTTTTGTACTATGAAAAAGCCAATTTTGGTTTGAAAGCAAATAATCCAAGAAGAAAGTGACTGATAGTTTGCTTTCATGGTTAAAAAAAAGTCACATTTCTCTACAAACTGAACCAAAACGCCATATTAAAAACACAAGATTTAAATAGCGGATCTCTTCATGTAAATAGTAAAAGTTAGCTATGCTAAGCAGCATAAAACAGCTTTTTAGGTTTAGAAAGGCATTGGAGATATTATTGTGTTTCTTTCAAAAGGAAATTCAAACTTCATAGGAAAACCAACATTGAAAGGATGAAAGAAAATTGTGTTCAAAAACATTTTCAGATACCCACGGTATTTATTGTTGCAAAAATGTCATTTAACTTCAAACAGTGTCTTTTGTCCTGAGTCTCTTCCATGTTCTTAAGGTTTGCTGGGCTAATAAACAGTGCACAAATTGCTGCAACACAAACATTCAGATGCAACATTTTCCAAAACTTGAAAGAAAAAATAATACAAGTTCATTTAAGTATTTCAGACAGAATGTCAGTTTAACTGTGACACATACCTGATAAAGGCATTTCAGTGTCCACGTCTGGTACAGTGGTTATTTCCGCCTCCGGCTCAGGTGTGTGTGTCCTTGTGTGAGGCAGCTGAGAGTGTGTGTCTGTGGACGGCGGCTGGCTTGGACGGCTGCCCTGGCCCGACGCCGCAGCTGACGCTGGGGACCTTGCCCTCGTCGGTAATCCCTCGCTTTGATGCTCCTGGGGGTTGCTTCCATGGAAGGAGTTGACACTGAGTCCTCTGCCCAGGAGAGGAAGCAGATTCTGGGGCAGCGCAGAGGGGACGACCTCCCCTTTCTTGGAGACGAGGCGTCCTCTTTGGGCCAGCACAGAGTGCAGGAAACCTCCTGCTGCGAGGCTGGAAGTTTTACCTTTAGATCCGTCTTCCCTTGTGCCGGCTGTTGTCAACACTGGAGACTGAATTGAGAGAGGGACTGTGGGGACTTCTTTATCTGAGAAGAAAAGGAAATCAAAGGACGAGTCATTACGTGTGGCAAGACAGGAAATAGCTAAAATGTCTTGAAGAGTAAGGTCTAGGTGGTTGTGCCTCTGTCCTCCTTAACAGCATCTGGATATTAGCCACATTATTGGTCTGTGAAAACCACAAACTTCAATGTGTTTTCATAGCATTTTGGATGGTAGACCAGTTCATAACCGTGAAAGAAAATGAATAAATCTGTAAATGTTTGTGCAAAGGTAAAATTTTACGACCACATATTGTTTCACACAGGAAACAGCTCGGTGACAAACTGATTTCACGTCAAACTGCTCTGTATGCGACAGCAAGAGGATCAGTTTGAGAGTCACTTTGAGCAGCAGCACTAAATGTCCGGTGTCTCTCCTGGTGGAGACGAAACAGAGCGACGCGTCCAGCTAGCTGCTCAAACTTGCTGGTCAAACTTGTTGGCACCCATCTGGATTATGGGAAATGAAGGAATGTATGCAATTAGTAATCAGTGGAACATTCAAGAACATGCAACAAAGTGCTCAATGCTAAACAATGTTCTAGAAAGGTAAAGCTAGATCTACAATGCTAAAGAAGGGTTTAGAAGACCAAAGAAAGCTATGGCTAAGGAATGTTAGAACCTTGTTTAGCCTAGAAAAGGACTAAACATATTCTAGAATAATCATATTTTAGTTTGTCTTTAAGCAGATGAATCATCCCAGGCTGTCCCTCAACAGAAGGGAAGCCATTAGAAAGCCTGCTTCTAGTTTGGCACAAGTTACAGAAAGTGCTGTAATCAAACCAGTAAACTTTTTGTTTAACTATCAAAACTCTATCAAAACTTTAAAGAAGGCATAAATCTAACATGACATATAACACTGAACACTCCCATTCCCACAGCAAGAACATGATGTAGTGGGAACGCTTTTCTTGGCAGAGACAAGGAAATCTAATCCAGGTGATATGAAGATTGATGGAGCCAAATACAAAGCATTCTCTGATATAAAACCTATAAGAGGAGGAAAATGCTCGAGTCAGAGGACAGGACAGCAACAGAACACACATCCAGGGTTACAAAAGAGTAGTTTAGATCACAGCAATTTCATCAGGGTGGCCCAGTTAAAGTCCAGACCTCTATCCAATTAAGAACCTGTGGCCAAAACTTAAAAACACGTTAATCCAATCTAAGGCAGATGGAGCAATGTTGCAAAGAAGAACGGGCTAAAATGTCCGTCTGTGCAAAGCTGGTAGAGAAATACCTCAGAGGATGCATAATGGTAACAAAAGCAGGTTTTAAAAGAACTAGCCTATCATTGTACCATTTTCATTAATTTCCTAAATATATACCAATTTGTGTTGGTGTTTCACAAACATCCAATAAAACACACTGCAGTTTGTGGCTGTAATCATGCAAAAAAAGTCAAAAGGTTTAAGCTGGTTGAAAACTTTTCATAAATGATTCCATGTATATATAGACAGAGCAACCAGAGCCTAGATGAGCTTAACTTCACATTCAACACACAAAATGCTGATTATACACACACACACACACACACACACACACACACACACACACACACACACACACACACACACACACACACA
>CAEGAF010187897.1:0-14585 GCA_903067075.1 Micropoecilia bifurca | reverse complement strand
TCCTGGCTTCAGAAGAACCAAACCTCTGCAGCCTCCTGGCTTCAGAAGAACCAAACCTCTGCAGCTTTCTGGCTTCAGAAGAACCAAACGTCTGCAGCCTCCTGGCTTCAGAAGAACCAAACGTCTGCAGCCTCCTGGCTTCAGAAGAACCAAATGTCTGCAGCCTCCTGGCTTCAGAAGAACCAAATGTCTGCAGCCTCCTGGCTTCAGAAGAACCAAACCTCTGCAGCCTCCTGGCTTCAGAAGAACCAAACCTCTGCAGCCTCCTGGCTTCAGAAGAACCAAACGTCTGCAGCCGGACGTGCAGCTGCTGTTGCTGTTGGAGTTATTTTACAACCGCAGCCATACGTTTACATTCATCATCATCATCATCATCATCATCATCATCATCATCATCATCATCATCATCATCATCATCATCATCATATATTCGTCATATTTCCTCAGACGTTTGATAGAAAGATGGCTGCACATAACATCTGTTATGGATTCACATCATTTTGCATTCAGACTTGAGTATTTGCTCCCTTCCAGATGTCCTGCTGTTTTCTGAACTGTTTCAGATAACAAGACGACGATTGATGACATTTGAAAGAGTTATGGATTAGGAGTAGTAACAATTTATTCCAGCATAATAAAACAATTTCAGGTTATATCTCATTCAAATTTAAGTCCATACTTTGACTAGGCCACTCTTCAATTAGTTTGTTTTTCTCAATCATTCACATGTGGATCTGATTTTCCTTCAAGCAGCAAAGGATCCCCAGATCATTATGCTGCCTCTACCGTGTCTGACAGCAGTGAGGATGTTCATCATGATTTTTTTAAGTGATGCTGACTTTTGGCTTCTTTTGATTTAACTGTGATTGGTTTTTATATCTTTTTCCTTAGAAAAATACAATAATTTGGAAACTGCACGTTGTGTTTATCTCTTGGAGGCACAGAAACTCGAAATATTTAACTGGCTGCATGAAGATTTTCCCCTCTTTATAAATCAGAAGAAACTCTTGAGTTGTTCCAACGTTTGCCTCCATTTTCTGTATTTTAAAATGGCTGCAGTTGTTTGCTGTATAATTGTTCCCTCCTGGAAAAGAAATAAGTCCTTAAAAGCCCCAGAAGAAGAAGGTTCATGCTGAGTACATGTAGTTTTGATTTACTTCCACCAAACACAACAGCTCTCAGCTTCAATGCAGAATGTCTTTTTTTAACCCGAAAATATGGCCTGAAAGCTCCTGACACCAGAACAAAAATCTGCCCAAACATCGACGTTTCCATGGAAACCCAGCCTCACAGTACTTATTAGACAGCCGACGTTTGGCTGATGTTTACAGCGATGGCTGCCAGACAAACTGCTTCATGTGTCTCTTTGTAAATCAAACGTGTCCAGATGTTGAGAAAACGTTGATGGGGTTTGGTTCTGCTGTTCCTCTCGTCTCTGATCCCGTCTTTCACCTGGACTGAGGAGGCAGCTTTCGAAAACACAAACTCCTCGTTTATCTCACTATGTATTTGGACATTTCTTAGGGTGAATGTCTGACTAATGCAACATTTACTGTGACTGGACTCTTGTTTCATTCATCCCCAGTGATTCAGTTGATGTTTGTTGTTTTAACAACCTAATAAAAAACTGATGATTTATTTTCCAGCCTCTTTGAGGCTCTCAGTTAAAAGATGGATAGTTTTGCCGATTGTTAACTTTTATGTAAATTAGACTTTAAAAAGGATTTTTGTATTTTTAAAATGATAATCTAATTCAATAAATAGCAGGATTTGTTGGGGAAATGATACAAGAAATGCTTGTATCATTTATTGTTGGTATTTTTCAGATTATTTTTATTTAATCAGAATGTTTATGTGTAAAACTAAGTACACAGTGTAACATTTTGTAACTTTGAAACTTCACAAAGTGACACCAAGACAAAACAACGACTCCCAGCAGAGATACTGCAAAGTGGGAATGTAGGGAAAATATTTAAAAAGTGAAAATAAGAAACTAGAAATAAAATATTAACAGTAGAATTTTGTGAAAAAGGAGTGTTACCACAAATAATTTAAATTGTAGAATGATTCTAGGAATGCTGATGATGTGTTTTCATTTCTAACCCTGGAAGGTCGGCTTACTGAAGAGACGAACGCTTTTAAGAGAATGATTTCAGACGAAAGCGACCGCAGCGTTTAGTGGCAGTTAGTGATGGTGGGCACTGCGACTGCTGCTTAAGGGCTTTTTATGGAGAAGGCAGGAAGATCTCCTGTAACCACACTGCTATGTTTAGACCAAACCAACAATCTGAGACATTTGGGATCCTCTCTGGAAGCTATTTTGGTGAGACCCTTTTTTTTTACTTGACCTCAACTTAATTAATTTTGAGTGTGACTGTAAAGACCTTTAATTCAGCCTCAAAACATCTGCAAATTTATGGGAAATGACAAAAAAAATGAGCCTTAGCTGTTACTTGAGCTGGAGCGTTTCAGAAATCTATGAAGACTAACCTCATTGGTCGATATTACATTTTAGCTAAAAGTTTACAAGTTTAAGTCATTTCTGAGGAACATTCAGTCTGCGTTGGTAAGCGGTTTCTAAATGGGAGCAGCCTAGAAGGGGTTAACTGGTTGTGGGTAAAGGAGCGTCTGACTATAATAGTCTTAAAGTCTTGAGGTTTCTTCTTTCTGTTGTTAAAAGTTTCAAGCCGGCTATTTAGGAAACCAGAGGAAACACTCCAGAAATTACCCTCCTTTAGGAAAGATGTGCTTTCTTATTACCTCCACCACAGCTAACTGCTCAGTCATTGCTTGTGCATATTCAACTAAAATCCAGTTAATTGGAGGTGATTGTGAATGGAGATGTGTTTCCTCTTATTTTAAACCAGGCAAATTAAAAGACACCCATGTGGTCCTAACAATGTTTCAGTGAGATTTTGGCTTCTTCTTTTCTTTTAAACTGGAGTCTAACTTAGACATGTATTCCTCAGGCGTCTGTAAACCTTTATGGGGAAGGAGCTGCGTTGTAAATAGCTACATTCACTTTAGCAACGTTTTAGGGCCCAAGTTACCTAAAACAGTGCAGGACTGTAGGCACCACTCTGGTTCTGGGACCAGAAGTTATCATCAGGCACTTGGCATGGCGCCTAAACTATCTGACTGAGGACCCACTACTTTATATTGTTAGTGCTCCACACAGGATGATGGAGTAGATGTAAAATATTGCAAAATGTGTCTTGATTACAATCAATATTCTCATAATATCTCAACATGATGGTTTCTGTACCAAAAAAAGATTGAAAGTCAAGAAAACATTTGCAAAAAAAGTATTTAGACAGAAATCAAGTTACTATTAGCAGGAATTAGAACCAGTTTAAACCTATAAAAACCTAATTTATTACCAAGGAATCACCCCAGGAGCATGATGGGTAAGACCTTTGCAACCTAGCGTTGCAGAACCTGCTGTTGGTGTCAGTTTCACAATGTCTGAATGAATCTGTAGATAAACTCTAGAGATTCTTCAATGACAGATTTCTGCATCCCGTCTGCAAAAATGAGCGAAATCCCAGGTTCTTCCTCCCAGCAGCTGTTGAAATCACTGCCGGTTTCTGCAGATATTTCCACAGTTTTACTCATTTTCAATTACATTTCTGCTGATACTTTCACATCTTTGTTGTTTTGAACAATTTTTATTTTTGTATATTGTAAATAGTTTTCTGTTTTTGAAGCACAAATACAAATGCACATTTTGTACATTTTGTGTTTTGTTCCATGTTGCTCTGTCAAGTTCTCCATGAATTCTCACCTGTAGGTTTTTTTATGTCTTCTAATTTAAATGAACAAGCACATTAAACAACAAGCAGATGCATTGTTTCAAATAAAACTTAAAATTATGCACAAGACTCCACTGCTGAAAGAAAAGCATGTTGAATCTGGTTTAAGGTTTGGTCCAGAATACACTAAAGAACTAGGTGTAGATTATGGTCAGGTGAGACCAAAATTAACTCTTTAGACGCCACTGCCTGCGCCATGTTTACCAGTAGAAGTTAGGAAGAGGGAACATCATGCAGCTAAACAAAGGATGAATAGAGAAATGGAAAACATTCTCAACAAAAGGATTATCAAGTCACATGATTTCAATCTAACTGTAAATTTATGAAAAGGAATAAAGATGAGAGTTTATGGAAGACAGTCTGTGTCAAAAATTATAGCTGAGCAACAAATGAGGTCATTTATTCCATACTTTCCAGAAAACCATTCTTAAAAAGCGTTTTATTACTGCCTGATTCCACTTTATCACCCATTAGATCATTCATGGATTTATGTGTTTTGATTGTTTTGAACATGTGGTTGGTTTCCCTGGACATCTGGTGTGAGTTTCATGTTAGTATCCTCATTAGAAATATGTTCTCCGGGGAAAACCAGGATGTATCTGACGTTCTTCTTCCCAGCTGGGGAGATTTATGTCAGGAGAAGCTTCACTATGGAAAGCTGCTACTCTCTTCAGGAAATGTTCCACTTTAGCTAAATTAATCTGGTAATCTCAAGCATACAAAGAATAATTGTGTTTTTAATTAAAGAGGCTTAAACTTTACTGCAGCAGTTGTTCTTCATTTATCACTGATCTTGGAAAGAATTATTGGACTGTTGTCTTTTAATTAGAGGTTGTGGAATTGATTTCATATCGTTTGTGTCCAACAGATTTCTGAAGTAACTTAATATTAATTAAAGTTGCTGTTTCTATATACATCTATAAATGTAATGACTTTACAGGCTGAGAGGAACCGGGACCCCAGAGACAGTTTGTCTTTGTCTTGGACTGCAGCTGCTGTTTGCATGTCCTCCCATCCTCCCTCAGAAACCCAGCAGCTACTGCAGATTGAGTCTTATCTCTGCTACTCTTCATCATCAGCCCAGCACTGCAGCTCAGCCATGATAACAAACTCCTAAAATGTTTAATGTTGACCTCCGTTTCCTCACCTCGGCGTGTTGACCCAGACGATGCCGATGTGACAGAAGAAGATACACTCCTTGTCTTTCTGGTTCTCACAGGAGCAGCGCTTGTCCCGCCGGTGGGTTGTGTGGTGGAGCTGCGCGACGTTGCCCTCCGGCGCCACAGGGCTCAGGTCAGATGCTGGGAAACACAGAGGAAACAAAGTCATTACAGATAAGCTCAAAATGAGGAATCTTTCAGGTAAAACATTTACATTTTGTTTTTATTGTTGAAGGTAAAGAAACAATCTCGATGCCAGTGCAGCTACTGCCAGCATGAGAGGCGACGCAAATGAAACCACATGAGGTCTGAGCATCACACCTCTGCAGAATCAGACAAAAAACTGCAGCAAAAAATATAGCTTAAAAATTCATGGTGTCAGATCATTTCACCCAAAAAAATATCTGATTTGTGCCACTTCCAATATTTGGTGGTAAAATAAATACTAGGTTTCACAGTGTGGACAGCCATGTTTCATTTTATTGGACTTTTACATCACCAACATGAGACATGTGTCATAATTCAGCAAAGAAGAAGCTGAAGAAAGAAGTGCCAACATTTTGGATGAAGGTAATAAAAAAAAACAGCAGAATTTAGTTTTGATAATCCTGTCAGTCATCTTTGCTCAGCAACTTCAAATCTGATCAATAAATGGACACCGGCGAACATTAGTAGTTCTGTAACGTGTTTTCTGTGTGACGTTCTTCTTCTGCACTTAAGGTCCACAAACCATTCAGACAAAAGTCTGACAGAAGTTATATTTAGTGATGTAATCAAAAGCAACCAAAATCATATTCCAGCATTTGAAAGACTTTCTGTCCCACTTGTAAGAACTCAGTGTGGTGGAACCCCAACATGCTGGACACACTGATCTCATTCGGGCCGTAGTTCCGCCTCACGCTGTGGAAAAGCTTCTCTTGAAACTGAGATACATGTGGCGAATTAGAGAGATGAGTGATGGTTTGTGTGATGGACTTTCTGATTTCTTTCAATCCTTTCGTTTGTGCTCAACGGTAAAAATCTGTGAATAGACGAATCCAATATACAGCTTCTTTTTTCCTTGTCTGCAACATTTGTTTGGGATTATTTAGCTTAACTGTGAAAATCTTCAAGGACCATGAATATTTTTACAAGGCTATAAACTACGCTTGGATCACTGGCAGCTTGAAAAAATACTGCAAAGTAGAATAAAAATCTGGAAATTATTAAACATTTAACTTGATAGACACAAGATTGCAGAAAGTAGTCCACAAACTACTTGGTGCAATAAGACGTTGGCTCCTGTCTGACAAACTCTTCCTTTAGCTGTTGGTTTCTAACCCTTATAACTGGCCTCACACCAGTAAACTGCCTAAAAGCCACAGCATGAACGAAAATAATGCAGACTCTACACCTGAACACTCACTGGCACATAACAACATGCACATCAGGGCATGTTAAAACCAGCACTCAGGACCTATAAACCAGAGAGAAACCACAGAGGGGCTTTGATGTAGCTTACAACGCACACGGGAATGTTTGGGCGTCTATAGAGGGTTTTACACGACTTACACGGGAGCTAAATAACACCTCTCCTCTCTATAAACGCTCCAGTCTTCACGCTGCTCTGTCCTGGAGAATGAAATATTTGAGGTTGTTGTTCATGTAAAGTTTCCAACGAAGCTGTTATTTTGTGAATGATGCACAAAAACTTCTGGGATACATTGGCTAATTTTAGCGCTTTGGGTTTGTGTTATTTCTAGTAACAATCAAAGGCCTTTCACCGCCAGTAAGAGTTTAAGCTTTCAGGACATCTTGGAAAATGGCACTGATTCATTTAACTCTTTAGGAGAAGAATAAAGTCTTCGTGAAACTTAAACACAACAATATTTCTTAATGTAAAATCTTAGGCAACCATTCATCTACTTTTTAGACCAGATTTGAAACATTTGAATCTGAAATTCAAAGTAACTAAACATGACTGGGAAATCAGCCAATCAAAAGCAGCCATTATTTTACTTCATGCTGATTGGCTGTCGATGTTATGGTTTCAATATGAATGCATATGGACCTTACCACAGGGGCCGCATTTCATTGGCTAAAGCCCATTTTACGTGCTTGACTGTCTCACAAACACAAGCTACTGCACTTGTGTTTGTGGACTAATATACATTGTGGACTAGCAGACCAGCAGAAAGTTTTTGCTTCAGGACTCAAAAAAAATGGTTCTCCATCGTCAGTGGAGTATCTGTACAGGCGATGTCAGGTATTCGGATCGTGGAACTAAAATTCACAGATTTCCAAAATCTGAAACACTTTTTCAGCATGTTTGCAGCTCAACCATCATAAGATCATTAAGAACAAAGGATTGTCTGCTGGTGTAAGTATTATTGCTTTGCTTTCTTTGTGCTTAGTGAATGAAAAAATTAGTCAATAATAAACACATCCATTATGAAAACCTTTTAGCCAAGTACAGCATATTGTCAGCACCGATACAACTTCTACACCTTGAAGCCTGTCTGTTACAGTCTTACGTTAGCTGAACAGATCAATATGCAATGTGTATCTGACATACATTAAAGATTTTATTTGAACTGAAAAGGCATTTTACTAAACTGTAATCGTGTTAGCCATGCTAATCGTGTTAGCCACGCTAGCACCAAGTACTGTGTATCAGGCCAAGGCACATTTGAACATTTGCCAACAAAAATCACCCTCAAAACCATGAATGTCTGACTTACCCAGCCTTGCAAGAACAATAGGCGTCAGTGATCTTGTCCACAGCTATATTAATGCTGAGGATCTGCTGTTTTTCCTCATCAACCGATAGCATTTAGCAACAAGAGGCTTTGTTTGTGAGACATTTAGTCACGTGAGACTTTGGAGGGGCGTTTCTGGGCGGAGCTTGGTAAGGTCCATTAAGGACCTTAATATTGAAATAATATTATTGAAATAATTTTGAAATTCCTTGGCACAATTGAATGTGTTAAAATAGGCAGTTATAAGCATTTTTAGAGGGAGCACTTCTAAATAAAAGTAAAGTACTAATCAGATCCAGAAGTTATGCCCACGCTAAAGCAGTTTACCAACATGATAATTAGCCAAACTAACTTCAACCAAAGTAGAAAACTACCACATATTGGACTGTTTATGAGAAAATGACAAAAAATCAAAACTGTGTGGTGAAAACATGAGTTCTCCGTTGGGTCGGCTCAGTAGCCAGAGATTCATCCATCAGTCTCAGGTCAGCAGATGATAAAGGAGCAGCTGAAAACAAACTGCAACATCCAGCTAACAAGATGTCTGTTTAATGTTTCCACCAGTTGGTTGTTTTATGAACCAGAACCCAGAGTTTGCTCAAGAATACTGTTTCCATTTAGTCTATTTTGATTTGATGAAATATAAAATATTAATATAAAACAAAAAACATTCCAGGAATTAGCGACGCAAACTGCAGCGGGTTTCTGAGCGCCGCAGGTGAGAACTCAGTCTGGGTTGATTTCACAGATAAACTTCCTGATGGATTAAAAACCGGAGTTGGAACTGTGGTGCTCAACATGAGCCTGGAACATTTATTTCTTTCAGATTTGTCACAGTTTGGACAGCAGAGAGCTGAGGAGAGCTCTGGAAAAGGCCTGCAGGTCAGAGCCGTCTGAGCGCCGCCGGGTTGGAGGCGGCGCTGAACGGCGGTCAGGCCTTTTCGCCACGGTCATCGTGTATCCAAAAGCACACAGATCGCGCCCTCGTTCAATTTCCTGCCTGTGGACACACTGGTTTATTCATGGTAAGTTAAACAAGCAGCTCAGAAGCCTCAACCCCACAATCTGAGGGATCTTTTCACCAGTCTGACATTCTGTCAGGTTATTAAATTCAACTGTCAAAAATAATATTTGACACGGCTTCTTTACATGCGATCTTGGAGTTCAGCTCTTCTATTTATTCCCTCATGTAAACACAAAATATTAGAGCAAATCAATTCTTTTTCATTCGGTGTCTGACACGATTTTTGTTCAAACTTTCACTTTTTTCCAGTTAAAATGGATGTGAACTGTTTTTCTGGTGATTTATAAATCTAAACATTTTGTCTACTTCTACTCTCTCTTATCACAACAGTACTTACAGATTCCTGTGTAAAAAACGCTCTGCCTTTTTATTCACTGCCATTTAAGTTTTATCTACAGCTTCTCTTATAAACTGGATGTAAAAAGCAGCATGTCTGACCACCAGAAGATTCTGGTTCAAGACCTGCTTTGATTGGAGCTTTATGGACTGTAGCTGTCCAGATCAATGCCTGAATCAAACTAAACATACTGAAAATATTTTATTTTTTAAATACACAAGAAGATCAAAAGTTAAAAATTCATAAGGTCCCTTTCTTCCCCTTTCCTCAAACCTCAACACACCGTTCTTGGAATGATGAACTCCATGTGTTCACACAAATACATGTGGTTCCTGCTGGTCTAACAGCTTCTCTGACAATCATTCAGCATGTTTTCACTTTGCATCTACTTCAAACTGACCTTAAAACGTTTTCTGCAAAGATCAGGAAGACTTTTATGTTCAGCAGGAATCATTTGGCTTTTATTAGATGTTAACATATTTCTGATGATGTTGGGAGTTCAGACCCTGTGGTTTGACACGCAGCCATTCAGGTCATTGATCCTGGAAACTGTTGAAGCCTTTCGGACTTTCTAACAAACTAAACGAGGCTCCCAGATATTATCAGACGATCGGAAAGTCTGAGGCTGGAGGGTGGATGTTTTAAAGGGCCGGTTGTGACAGAATGAATTGATAAAAATCCCATATCTTAATATTAAATAATATTTAACATCTTTTTACACTGATTAGTCCCTGCAGAAATCTTTGTGACTTTTTTTACATTCAAAATGAGACATTTTGTGGCGCTAAATGAGAAATTTTGCAATATTTCAGCTTGTGAAAATGTGACTTCTTGTTACTTTCTGCTATTGATCACGAATCTAAGTAAAGTTGAGGCTGCAGTTTAGTAGAAGTAAGAATTACTGCCACCTGCAGGTGGGAGTTAGTAATGTCTTTAACCGTTTCTGTGGAACATTTGCATCATGATAAAATACCTTAGTGCCAAAAAAATTGGAGAATCTGTTGATTTTGTGTGGATTTCTTGATTGCAAAAGAAACTAATTGATATAATTTGTCAGAATACAGACAAACATAGCTTCAATTTTATTGATAAAATATATTTAAACTCACAGCTGTTGTCTTGAAGGTTATATTTATATGTCCCTTTAGAGTCATGAGGGCCACATAAAAAACTTTGGAGGGTCAGAACTGACATGTGGTCCAAAGGAAAAGTGTCAGAAAATGACACAAAAACCAAAATTTAAAGTCAGAGAGTTAAAAAAAAGAGTAAAACTGTAAATGTTCAGCATGTTTGAATCCCTGTGAAAACCTTCAGCAGAGCAAAACATTCCTGATTTAAACCTGAACTACATCCAACGTGTCTAAGACGGATGAACTTTCATCTTCCTTCCTGAAAGGCTTCAACCACAGACTCTCTAATGGTGCCAGTATCTAACTTTCCTCCTCTTCTAAAGTCCAGTCCAGTCAACTCATCACCTGAAGGTTCCCGGCCGTTGGCTGTCATCGCTGTTTCTTCCTCCCCAACGTAATTCAGTCTCATGAAAGACAAACAATCTCAGCTGACTTTTGGTTTCCTGTTTGCCCTGAATCATGTCAGGTTGGAGTCGAGCATCAGACGAATCAGGAACATCTGAAAACTTTCTGAGCTGCAGGCATTTCAATCTAAAACCTAGAAGCTTTGTAACCAGCAGTTATTAACATCCTAGAGCCTAACATGAAAAAATGTCAGACAGGCTGCAGAGGAGAGATTCAGATTCTTACTCAAGTTCACTTTCTGTTTGTCCTGAGCTGCTGGAGGAACGACGTTCTGCAACCGGCTGACCAAACTCTGCGCCGCAAAATCAGTTCTGGTAAACGAGCAAATCAATCAGCGGTTTCACAGTCAGTGAGGTTGGATCTAAAGGTCTGAGCAGCTCAGAGAAGAAAAACATAAACAAAACTAGAAAAAAGATGTTAGAACAATAAAACCACCAGCATTTTACCAGGATGTTCTACGATGTGTTAATGGAAGCCAGAGGGAGGCAAACCACATGCAAGCATTTACTGGGTCGATGTTCGTCTTGGGCCAATTCGACATTTAAGTCCTGAGAAGCTTCAGAATCGCTTGATTGTGACGTTCCAGCTTCAGTTGTGAAAACTCAGACTATTATTCACGTCTGCTGCCACATCTGAAACAATACCAGCATTTTCCCTCCAGTGCGAGTCAAAACACAAACCGGTGTCCTGCCTGAGACGAGACATCAGATTTCATGCTGAAAGCTGGTAGTTTATTGTTTCCCTGCTCCGGGCCATGAGTCATGCTTTATGGATGCAAACACAACATTTTTTCCATTTCACATCTTCAGATGTTCCTGTCTCCCCTCCTGGCAGCAGTTCAGTCCGCTGAGCCGCCGTCAGCAACGCGGCGGCTTCCTCTCCTATAATTTCCTTTAGTGTTCTGTGGTCTTTATGTGCTGCTTCCATAAACCTTCATGCTTTATGCAACAAGTCATGGAAATGTGCCTGTTGGTCCACATGTATGTCTGCAGAGCAAAGGAGGCAAATCCCAAGTTGAGCTTTGAAACAACGACTGACAATGTTTGGCTTAATTAGTTATTAGTTAATTAAATTATTAACAACGTTAGAATTTCATTCGCCAAAAGACGTTTATTATATACTGTTAATATGGACTATTATTATTATAATTATTATTACTAGTAATAATAATTGAAGACACTTTACAGCTAAACCTCCAACATGCATTTAAACTACTGAACCAAAAGGTGAAAACACAAACTGATCAGATAACCAACTTATAAATTATAACAATTAAACTGAATAATGGAAAATATATCATAAACTAATTATAAACAGTCAAAATTTAAAAGAATAACAACAATGTAGCCATATTACAATTCATTATGAATGTTTAAACCTGAGAATAGAATAGTCAAAATGATTTTCATTCCTCCATCTCTCTCTGCTCCGTGTTCCTCTATGTGGGGTCAAAGTTCATGGATTATTTGAGCTTTTGAGATGCTAACTAACTGATTCCAGCTGTAATAGCAATACCTTGTTGCCATGGCTACACATTATAACTATCTGAAAGACAAAGAAAAAAAAGAAACTAGGAGCAAATATTCCTACAAGAACTAGAGGGAATAATTTTTCCACATATTAATTGTCGCGAAAATTAATGACGAACCAAAGTCCGGAACCAATCAGAGCCAATGTAGCAGAGCTAATGTCAACATGCTAACTCTCAGCCTGAGAATTCAAAATCTTATCCTCCCAAAAAAAAGGTTTACAAGTAAATTCTACTAAATACTGAGGAAACAGATGAAAATGCATAAATTTCAAGGAAATAATTTCAATTTGAACTATTCTCATTCTGGCTCCTGATGATCTAAACAGACTGAAACAGGAACCGTTTAGTTTGTTGTTCTGACGTAGCTTAACGTTTCTTAGCTCTGCTGTAAATTTGTTACCCGTTATAACGAACTGCTCCACAACATTGAGTGATATAAACAGGTGGATCAGCTGCTGATCCGTGTTTGGACTGGCCAGAACCAGAATCCCCCCGCAGCCCAGAGGATTAGGTAACATCAGCATGAATAAATGTATCGACCAGGACTTTTCGTCGTGAAGCGGCTTTGTGTTTGCAGTAAAAAGAAACAAAAACACAACAGGCCTGGAGGTTGACCTGAGCAAAATCAGGTTTCTTTGGACGTGGCAGACGATGCCGAGTCCAACTGGAGAGCCAAGCTAAACTCCTTCCTGGCACATTTTGAAGCCTAAACGTCTCCAGCTTGAACACAGAGAACTGCTGGAAGGATCCAGAGGGGGAGGGGGGGTGGGGGAGGAACCAACAGCCCGGTGGGCTGAAGAGGGCAGCTGACCACCAGGACACCGTCTAACTGCCCTCATTAATCTGGGATTAAACATCTCTGTGGGTTTAAATGATGGCCAATATCTGCTAAATACAGTGATTTATAGAGGATTATTCTCAGAATAACATGTTTAAAATCTGTGATCTGGAGAAAAAATACTCAAGATTCACTTGCAAAGAGGAACCAACAAATCTTTCCCTTACAGACTGAATATGGATTCAGGTTGGTCACTGTATGAAGGACAGTAAGTTTTTATTTTACCTACAAAACCTTAGAGATGGATGGAAGAGAGCTGGGTTTGGTTGGAGAACTTCGTTTCCTGACCAACTTCAGGACCTTTTAAAGTCTCCACTGATGTCAGCAGCCAGAAGGAAAGACTGGATTTAGGTTTAATCTGGTTCTCATGCAGACCAGTGATAAAAAATAAATTAAATATTAGCTAGAAAATGTCAGCAATATCATTCAAAAAGAATCTCCCCACCCGCCCAAAAAATGTAAATCTAAATCAGATTATCAAACTTTAACAGCACCGTCTGGATTATTTAGAGAAAAATATGGGAGTTAATTTTTCAGTCACATTTCCACCATCTTATTTATTCAGTTTCAAGCTAAATCTTTTATTATCAAGCTAAATATTAAACTAAATATTTAGCTCCAAAGTGAACATCAGTTTGCAAACTAAATATTAGCTTCATACTAAATATTTAGATATTTGACTAAACATTTAACTTCCTTATAACTAAATTTTTACCTTGTAAGCTATTTAATTAGGTTATTTATGAATAAACGACAGTGACTTTGACAACTAGCCTATTTATTTCCTCTTATGACGAGACAAATCACACATAACTGCTGTAACTTTTCACATTTCTGCCAACAAAATATAATCTTTTAAAGTTTTGAATATAGTATGCGACCAATAAAATTATCTTTAATACTGTAATAATCTATGCCATTCAGGGGGAAATTGCTGACTGCCTCCATCTTGATGTCACTGAAGATTTTGAAGAAATTCAGAAAGAGCTGCAACCAAGCAAATAGAAAGTTAAGTGGAAGGAAGACGTGTGGTGGAAACGGCGTCAAGCAGCCCAGATTGTTGCACAGACCAGAGTCTGCAGCTAAAGTCAAAGATTCAAACATCTCAAGACTCAGAGACTGAACCAGACACAAAATCCTCTAGATATAAAAACTAAACATCTGATCTGGTTTAGAGGACGGCAGGTTAGTCAGAGTCATGGACAGTGTTGAATAGTAACGAAGTAAAAACACTTCACTACTTTACTTAGGTATATGTTGGAGTACTTCATACTTTCCTCGAGTATGAAAATTTTTGATAACTTTCACTTTTACTTCACTATATTTCCAAACTTAATTTCATACTTTTACTCCGATACATTTTCAATGTGTGGTTTAGTTACTCGTTACAAAAAAGCGAGAAAGAGAAACGCTGGAGTTTTGACCCACCTACTGATTAACTGCTACAAAGTCAGACAGAAATGGAGCCCCATACAACATGAACCACAGGGTTCATGTTGTATGGGGCTCCATTAGTGACATGAACCACATATGCATATGTGGTTCATGTCAGAAGCTGGTTCAGTTGTAAAGCAGGTTAAGTTACCTTGTAGGTAAAGCACCTAATTTTC